>ONZH01004797.1:0-27360 GCA_900303285.1 Rhinella marina | reverse complement strand
AGCACGCAGAACGCACAGTACAGGTGCCAAATAAAATGCCTTTTTTTTTTAAATATTTCTAGGTACACAGCCGTGTACTAACAGGTCAGACGGTGTGTATTAACACCACGTATATAAAAGATTTTTGCAAGCACGCAGAACGCACAGTACAGGTGCCAAATAAAATGCCTTTTTTTTATATATTTCTAGGTACACAGCCGTGTACTAACAGGTCAGACGGTGTGTATTAACACCACGTATATAAAAGATTTTTGCAAGCACGCAGAACGCACAGTACAGGTGCCAAATAAAATGCCTTTTTTTTTTATATATTTCTAGGTACACAGCCCGTGTACTAACAGGTCAGACGGTGTGTGTATTAACACCACGTATATAAAAGATTTTTGCAAGCACGCAGAACGCACAGTACAGGTGCCAAATAAAATGCCTTTTTTTTTTATATTTCTAGGTACACAGCCGTGTACTAACAGGTCAGACGGTGTGTATTAACACCACGTATATAAAAAGATTTTTGCAAGCACGCAGAACGCCAGAACACTAGTGCCAAAGAAAAGGCCTGTTTTTTAAAAAAAAAAAATGTACACAGCCGTATACTAACAGAAGTCAGACGGTGCATATACACACTACGTATATAAAGATTTTTGCAGCCAAAAAAGAACGCAGAACAGTAGTGCCAAATATAGTTTGGTATGTAGCAAGCACCTAATACACCACTAATGCCTTTTGTTACTCCAGCAGCTATCCTGAATACAACAGCCGTTCTCTGCAAGTGTATATGGTAGTAAAGCTACACTGTACTGCACTATAGTAGCCCTGATAAGGGCTTTTTAATCACGCTACCTGCCTGTCCAACAGGTAAAACCTATTTTTCTCCAGCCTTGTTGACTAAGTTCACGCAGCATATGCGAACAGCAGGAAGAGCTAGTTTTTATATTCAGGTCACTTTTTAACAAGCTTACGGCCACCAAGGTGCCAAATAAAATGCCTTTTTTTTTTAATATTTCTAGGTACACAGCCGTGTACTAACAGGTCAGACGGTGTGTATTAACACCACGTATATAAAAGATTTTTGCAAGCACGCAGAACGCACAGTACAGGTGCCAAATAAAATGCCTTTTTTTTTATATTTCTAGGTACACAGCCGTGTACTAACAGGTCAGACGGTGTGTATTAACACCACGTATATAAAAGATTTTTGCAAGCACGCAGAACGCACAGTACAGGTGCCAAATAAAAGGCCTTTTTTTTTAAATATTTCTAGGTACACAGCCGTGTACTAACAGGTCAGACGGTGTGTATTAACACCACGTATATAAAAATTTTTGCAAGCACGCAGAACGCACAGTACAGGTGCCAAATAAAAGGCCTTTTTTTTTATATTTCTAGGTACACAGCCGTGTACTAACAGGTCAGACGGTGTGTATTAACACCACGTATATAAAATAATTTTGCAAGCACGCAGAACGCACAGTACAGGTGCCAAAAAAAATGCCTTTTTTTTAATATTTCTAGGTACACAGCCGTGTACTAACAGGTCAGACGGTGTGTATTAACACCACGTATATAAAAAGATTTTTGCAAGCACGCAGAACGCACAGTACAGGTGCCAAATAAAAGGCCTTTTTTTTTATATTTCTAGGTACACAGCCGTGTACTAACAGGTCAGACGGTGTGTATTAACACCACGTATATAAAAGATTTTTGCAAGCACGCAGAACGCACAGTACAGGTGCCAAATAAAATGCCTTTTTTTTAAATATTTCTAGGTACACAGCCGTGTACTAACAGGTCAGACGGTGTGTATTAACACCACGTATATAAAAAAGATTTTTGCAAGCACGCAGAACGCACAGTACAGGTGCCAAATAAAATGCCTTTTTTTTTTATATTTCTAGGTACACAGCCGTGTACTAACAGGTCAGACGGTGTGTATTAACACCACGTATATAAAAGATTTTTGCAAGCACGCAGAACGCACACAGTACAGGTGCCAAATAAAAAGGCCTTTTTTTTTTTAATATTTCTAGGTACACAGCCGTGTACTAACAGGTCAGACGGTGTGTATTAACACCACGTATATAAAAAGATTTTTGCAAGCACGCAGAACGCACAGTACAGGTGCCAAATAAAAGGCCTTTTTTTTATATTTCTAGGTACACAGCCGTGTACTAACAGGTCAGACGGTGTGTATTAACACCACGTATATAAAGATTTTTGCAAGCACGCAGAACGCACAGTACAGGTGCCAAATAAAAGGCCTTTTTTTTAAATATTTCTAGGTACACAGCCGTGTACTAACAGGTCAGACGTTTTGCCTTTTTTTATATTTCTAGGTACACAGCCGTGTACTAACAGGTGCCAAAAATATTGCAGGCACACAGAACCCAGAACACTAGAGCCAAAGAAACTGTATTTAAAAAAAAAAATGTACACAGCCGTATACTGCCAGAAATCAGATGGTGCATATACACACTAGGTATATAACAGGTTTTGCAGCCAAAAAAATGCCAGAACCAGTAGTGCCCTAAATATAGTTTGGTATGTAGCAGAGCACCTAATACACCACTAATGCCTCTCTCTGTCCCTACTCCAGCAGCTATCCCTGAATACAACAGCCGTTCTCTGCAGAGTGTATATGGTAGTAAAGCTATCACTGTACTGCACTATAGTAGCCCTTGATAAGGGCTTTTAATCACGCTCCTGCCTGTCCAACAGCTAAAACCTATCTCTCCCTTCTCCAGCCTCTGTCCCTGACTAAGTTCACGCAGCATATGCGAACGAGCAGGAAGAGCTGAGTTTTTATGATTCGAGGTCACGTGGTTTTTCCAGCCAATCCATGTAGACGCCGTTTTCGCGCTGCCAGCGTGCTCCGCGGGCCTGTCATACCCCCCCTGCATGGTGATTGGTGGAAAAAGAGCGCCAGGGAAGGTGGGAGGGGAAACGAATTCTAAGTGCGCCATCGCCGTTATACTCGATCGAAATCCAGTATGCCGAATAGCGTAGTATTCGATCGAATACCGGCTCGATCGAACACTACTCGCTCATCTCTATTAATAGGTAAAATAAGGTTTATATTAAGTATGAGCTAATCGATTAATAAAAAAACAAAGCTTTTCAGGTCCACTACAGAAAAATCCAGTAAAATGTCATGCGGTGTCATTTTACTGAAAATGTAAGAGGGCAAAATCATGAGGGAGGAAGTAGCAGCATGCTCACATGGCCCTGGGAAGAAAAAAGCTGGGGCTTGCCTTGATTGGCTCTCAGGCAGCCTGGATCATCCAATCAGTAGGGCTGCAGGAAGATGCTTTTGCAAAGCAAGTAGAACATCAATCTGAGTTGAGCTGTTAATGAAGGTGGATGGGTGTATGCTGTGTCTGACAAAAAAAGGATTTTACACACTATACATAGGAAAAAGCAAACATCTCTTCTAATCTAACATGGATAGTGCAGGAAAAGGATACAAAGGGCAGGGAAAGCAGTTTGAGAGAGTGAGGGGTTGGTCCACAGTGCTTAAAAATGCAGCTGCTGCAGAACCTCATTCTTGATGCTCTGCAATTAAAAAAACAGTCACTTGCAAGAAAAAATATTCTTTTTTCTTATTTGAATTAAGAGACAGTTGTTTTATTTTCTACAAAACCTCAATTTTCGACATATTATCAGCACAGCACCTCAATAGCATTCAGTTGCTGAGCAATTGCACATTTTTTCAGTGAATTATTGCATAAGCATGTTATATCAATAATGCCATTTCAGACTAGCGAAATTAAACGTAAATTATGCAGTAGGCACAAATACTTTCCTTCATCGTAATATTGTTGGTGTGTGTGGGGGAGGGGGGAACAATTGCATTTCAAATTTGCAATGTGTATTTTACAATAGAGATTAGTCTTTTTGCATTTTTGAAGGCAAATAACACAGTAGTGAAATCTTACACGGCCATTTCCTACATCATTATATTGCTGTTATTAGAAGGGGATAATCGTATTACAGATTTGCAACATACACTACTTACAAAAAGTTAGGGATATTTGGCTTTCAGATAATGTTTATGGAAAATATAAAAAGTTCATGCCACAGTGATATTATATCATGAAAATAGAGGATTTAAGTAGAAGCATGCAATGATGATTTCAATATTTCAAAAACTTGTCATGTGACCTTGAGCATCAATTACAGCTTGACAATGAAGTCTCATGCTGTTCACAAGTCAACTTATTGTTTGCTGAGGCATAGCATCCCACTCTTCTTGAAGGGTAGACATCAGGTAATTGAGTTTTTGGGTTACAGTTACAAGCCTCTATACGGTGACTCAGTTAATCCCATAGGTTTTCAATGGGATTTCGGTCTGGAGAAAATGCAGGCCACTCCATTTGAGGCACCCCAGTCTCCAGCACCTGTTCTTTAATGATCCAACCTCAATGCATCACCTTAGCTGGTTCATTGTCATCTATGAATATTAAACTAGGCCTGTGTTGTTCATGCAGAGGAACAATGACTGCATTAACGATGTTATTCAAGTAGTATGGGCTCAAGTAGTATGGGCCACAAGGCAAATATCCCTAACTTTTTACAGTATGTTTTACAATAGAAAAAGGTTTTTTTAAAAACTTAAGTTGTGAACACAAATAAAACAGTAGTAATATCTTACATCGCCCTTTCCTGCATAGTTATATTGGTTTTGGCTGCATGTGCCAGGGATGGTGGGTGGGAGGATGGTAATGAGCGCATTACAAGTTTGCAATGTGTGTTTATAGAAGAGAAAGGTGTCTTCTAAAACTGCATTTTTAAATGTAAATAATCCCAACGTAAATTTTCAATAGCCATATTCACCGTTTTTATCAGATAGGAAGTACATTTAATTTAGCCTTTTTCTTTACGTTACAGAAAGCACGCTTGCAAGTTTACTATAACCGTTTCATAATTTATAGGGCTGTGTGCCAAACCTGTGACTTTTAATTTAGGAAAATTTTACATTAGGCCTCATAATACAGAAGAATTCAAAATCAAAATGAAAGACCCAAGCCTTTTCCTCAGCCAGAAGAAGTAGTAGTAGGCCACAGTTCTCCCTGGATTTGGGAAGGTGTAACATTATCATTGGGTAGAAAGAGGATGAGATTGGGAATTGGATGCCTCACTCCTCTCAGTCACAAAGTATTATCTTTTTTCACTCTTCTTTTTTCATTCTTCTTCATTGTGCACTGCTAATATACCCCAGGGTGCAGCCTATACTCATTTATCACTAGCTTATCTCCCATCCTCTAGCAGTCCCCTGGCGCTTCATTACTTTTTTGTTTCCTTTTTTTGTACTCTACTCTACTCTCAGTCACAGAAGGTAGAGGTCACTTCTGAGTCTGACACCGTGCATTGGTGCCAGAGATCACAACATTCCTCCTGCTCCCCCTCCTTGTAGCCCCAGAGAAGACTTTCAGTTTCATTTTTCCTAAAAAGAGGCAACAAAATATCACAGACTCTATGGCAGATAGTCAAGATAGTCTCCCTGTTGAGGACTTGTGTGGGAGCAGTCAGCTTTTGATCTGCCATGAGGAGGAAGTTCAGGGGGAGACAAGGGTCCCCATGCATAGCTGTGTTGGTGGTAGTGGCAGCGACAGTGGGAGTCTGGACAAATACAGAGCAAGGAATCAGGAGGAGAGCCTTGTAGCTCACAATAACATATCACAGTGTGAGAAAAGTGATGAGGAAGGTGAGAACTATGATGATGATAGCTAGGAGCTGGATCAGGGTGCTGAGGAGAAAGGGACCTGCCTCATACACATTAGATGGTCAGCTAGTCCCATTAAAAGTGGAACTGACGCTCATCTAATGCACCAGCTTAAGTTTTAAGCTGTCATCCCCTGATATATAGTTAGCAACTTTCTCTTATTTTCCGAATTTTATCAAGTGGGTGTGTCCATCTCAGTCATACCTGATAAAGTGAGGCTTGTGTGTCCAGGATTGTGCTGCCTTGTACTAGAACAGATTAATTATTGTACTACTTTCCCCTTCTACATCCCATGAGAGTTCTTCCTTGTGCTGACAAACACTGATACCTGAAGAGCGTGTGATTCATCCCTACCTCTTTGGGCCCTCTCCTCTCAGAATAACATGTATAATCTGTCTCCTGTCTTCGTTGGAAACTAGAATGGCTTCCTCCTACCCTCCCTTTACTCTAATCGGGTGTGTTCATTAGACACAAGAAAAAATTAAAATAAAGCTTATTTAGGTACTTACTTTGCTTACTTTTGTACAGATGCACGCGAGCTAAACTTGATGGTGAACGTGTTAAGTAACAAATGGCACAAAAAGGTTAACTAACTCTTTCAATGTATTTCAATGGCTTTGGTCACAAGATAGCACAATATCACACTGTGACACGTGTTTTCAGAGTTATCAGAGTCAATTTTAGCTTGTAATCTGTATTTATTATGGAATTAAAAATGCAAACAAAAAATCAGTGCAAAGGTCATCAAAGCCTCTAACCACTTCCTAGCCCCAGCTTATCTCATACTGTATGTCCTGATAGGGAAGCCAAAAAGATGCATCTGATGGAAATAGGCATAGGAAAGCCAAAGATGCATCTGATGTATTTGTTCTTGATACTTAATGCTATAACTCTTGCTAGATCAGCAATTTTGTGTGTGTGTGTGTGTGTGTGTGTGTGTGTGTGTGTGTGTGTTTTATAGCCAACAATCTAGATTGTGCTAGAGCAGGCTCAATAGGAAGCTACATGTGCTTGCAGCTCACTCACTGTGGAGCATGAGAAGAGGAATGTATCAGCAATCTACACTGACCATATATTTTGCATATGTTAAAATATCATTTGATAAATAATTTAAACTTTTCAAAGAAGATTTTTTTGCACACATTCCTTTTCAATTTTAATAGTAAATTAAGAAAAGCTGCTTTGTGTGGGTTGTGCTAAAATCCCTTAGTGTGGATTTTATACTCTTCATGTTTTTCCATTGCTTGTCAAAAAAACTTATCTACTCTTGAAATTTATTACTGAAGTCTCTCTAGTAGAACTACTCATTGAAGCCTTACGAAAGCTCATACATGATTTAAGAAACTAACAACACTGAAAGAAATAGGTCAGGTAGAAGGGAAAAAAAACAAATAACAAATGTAAGCTACCTTAGCTTATTACTTATGCGAGATTATGCATAATTTAGCACACTGCTGAATATGCAATTGAAAAATAATTGTTTACCAAAATATTTACTCAGTGTTTGTACCTGTGTTTTACAGAGATAAGGTGATTTTTTCAGACCTTGCTAATCATTTTGAATTAAAAGAGACAACAACAAAAATACATAAGAAGTAAGCATTTGATTGAATTGATATTTGCTTTGTATTATGTTAAAAAAGGTTTTCAGCAACTCCAACAAAAAAGAAATACAGGAACACATGATTTTATTAAAGGAACATCTGCACATAACAGACATGTAGGCACGCATATTGATGACCTTTTTTTTTTTTTTTTTTTTTTTTACAATAATTAAAACAATGTATCTTCCATTTTTATTTTTTAGATATTGAATTAGTCAAATATGTTATTCATTTATCTTTATTTTATTTTAATGTATAAATTATATTTACCACATTTTTGTAGTAATCCAAAGCTTTTCTGATTCACTTTGGACAAATCAAGTTAAACTGTATGCATCGCCATTTTACTGTTCATGGTGGGTAAAACCTTGAGGGAGGATGGTCACATGACACTTGGAGGAAGTGGGGAAGGACTTGCCCTGATTGGCCCTAAGGCTAACAGACAGCTTGGATCAGCCAATGGGGGGGTGCAAAAGGTAGGGGGGTGCCTGTATAGAAGAAACAGAATGGTTGAGGTGCTGTAGCTCTGTCTTCAGACATAAGCCATTGATATACTGTGATACGGACAGTATAAGAAGATTGAAGAGAGGGAATAGGAGATATATTTTGAATTTGAGGTACAGTGCCTTGCAAAAGTATTCGGCCCCTTGGAATTTTTCAACCTTTTGCCACATTTCAGGCTTCAAACAAAAAGATGTAACATTTTAAATTTTTGGTGACCCAAAGTGGGTCACAATTGTGAAGTGGAACGCAATTTATTGGATCATTTAAACTTTTTTTGTAATAATAAAACTGAAAAGTGGGGCTTGCAAAATTATTCGGCCCCCTTGCATTAATACTTTGTTGCGCCACCTTTTGCTGCAATTACAGCTGCAAGTCGCTTGGGGTATGTCTTTATCAGTTTTGCACATCTAGAGACTGAAATTCTTGCCCATTCTTCCTTGCAAAACAGCTCGAGCTCTTTGAGGTTGGATGGAGAGCGTTTGTGAACATCAGTTTTCAGCTCTTTCCACATATTCTCAATTGGATTCAGGTCTGGACTTTGACTTGGCCATTCTAAGACCTGGATACGTTTATTTTTGAACCATTCCATTGTAGATTTTGCTTTATGTTTGGGATCATTGTCTTGTTGGAAGATAAATCTCCGTCCTAGTCTCAGGTCTTTTGCAGACTCCAACAGGTTTTCATCCAGAATGGTCCTGTATCTGGCTCCATCCATCTTCCCATCAATTTTAACCATCTTCCCTGTCCCTGCTGATAAAAAGCAGGCCCAAACCATGATGCTGCCACCACCATGTTTAACAGTGGGGATGGTGTGTTCAGGGTGATGAGCTGTGTAGCTTTTACGCCAAACATATTGTTTTGCATTGTTTCCAAACAGTTCGACTTTGGTTTCATCTGACCAGAGCACCTTCTTCCACATGTTTGGTGTGTCTCCCAGGTGGCTTGTGGCAAACTGTAAACGAGACTTCTAATGAATATCTTTGAGAAATGGCTTTCTTCTTGCCACTCTTCCATAAAGGCCAGATTTGTGAAGTGTTCGACTAATTGTTGTCCTGTCCTATGGACAGACTCTTCCACCTCAGCTGTAGATCTCTGCAGTTTATCCAGAGTGATCATGGGCCTCTTGGCTGCATCTCTGATCAGTCTTCTCCTTGTTTGAGATCAAAGTTTAGAGGGAAAGCCGGGTCTTGGTAGATTTGCAGTGGTTTGATACTTCTTCCATTTCAATATGATCGCTTGCACAGTGCTCCTTGGGATGTTTAAAGCTTGGGAAATCTTTTGGTATCCAAATCCGGCTTTAAACTTCTCCACAACAGTATCACAGACCTGTCTGGTATGTTTCTTGGTCTTCATGATGCTCTCTGTGGTTTAAACAGAACCCTGAGACTATCCCAGAACAGGTGCATTTATACGGAGACTTGATTACACACAGGTGGATTCTATTTATGTTCATCAGTCATTTAGGACAACATTGGATCATTCAGAGATCCTCAATGAACTTCTGGAGTGAGTTTTCTGAACTGAAAGTAAATGGGCCGAATAATTTTGCACGCCCAACTTTTCAGTTTTATTATTACAAAAAAAGTTTAAATGATCCAATAAATTTTGTTCCACTTCACAAATGTGACACACTTGTTGATTCTTCACCAAAAGTTTAAAATATATCTTTTTGTTTGAAACTTGAAATGTGGCAAAAGGTTGAAAGGTTCCAGGGGGCCGAATACTTTTGCAAGGCACTGTATATTAAGGGGATTAATCAGGGAAATAGAGAGAACTGGTCACTATCAGGGTGCATTCGCTGGCATGCTACTGTTAGCTCTAAATTACCGATTCCTGCAAAAACAAACATTTTTTAGAAAATAAGTTTTTTTTCTACACTGCCATACAAATTACATTCTTGCAAGCACTGTGGAATCACCCCCTTTTCTCTTTTCTAGAAACCAGTTTCTTTTTCAGTGTGTTATAACTGTGTTACTGAATACACTGTACAGTGCTGCATGATAATGGGTGAATAGGATACTGAAGCAAACATATTTCACATCAGTAAATAAACTTGTAACTGTGTTATTGAAAGCATTACTGCATGATAGCATTTAGTTTAAAAGACATTTCACATCACTACAAAAAAATTGCATTGTCACACCCTAGTTCAAGTGAATGCATGTTATTATTTGAAACACAGTAATAATATGGCAATCAAAACTACATTCTCATAGCCGAGTACATTTTTGTTGAATACGTTGTACATTGCTGCAAGACAATAGGTGAGAAGTATACAGTAGCAAACATATTTCACAAGTAACACACATTATAGCCATGTTACTGAAGGCTTTACTGCATCACAACATTTAGTTCAAAAGACATTTCACATCTGCAAAAAAATTGCTTTGTCACATGTGGTTTAGTGAAGGGCTGGTATTAATACATCAGAGTGTGTAGCTCAAATATGTTTCAGTGCAAAAACTGAATTATTGCCATTGTAAATTGTCAATACCATTGTGTAGTGTGTTTGTGGAAAAGTGGTGATTCAGAACATTTAATTGCACCTCTGTCTTTAAATTATAGAAAAAAACACTTGTAATTTTGCCTGTACCATTTCATAATCTGTGTGTACCAAACCTGTGACTTTTCATTTATAGGAAACCTATGATTTTTTGTTCATAGTCCTCATAGTAAAATGTCTGGAAAATGGAAGAATGTGAAACGATAGATCCAGATCTCATCATCAGAGAGTCCGACTGTTTTTAGTAGCAGCAATAGCATCACCATTAGTAGTAGTGGTAGTGCTCCCACTTCCCCCTTTCTCCTATCACATAGATATGTAAAATGTAGATTTGCCAGGCCATGCTAGAGCTGTTTGGCCTGAGCAAGAGTAGCCAAATAGACAATCACTTACTAAGGTGCATCAAGCAGCAAACATCACATGGCTGTTTCCCCATCAACTCCAATTGGACAAGATGGTCAGCAACAATGGTCGCACCAGCATGGCCAAGCTACATTTGGGGGAAATAACACATGCTCCGTGCATGGCGCATGTGATCAATTTTTTCATGCAACGGCTTAAAAAAGAGATAACATCTTTTCTGAGTCTTAGGAGACTAGAAGATGTTACTGGGCAATAAAAAATATAACTAGTTTATTGTTTTAACTGCAAGGACAAACTAACATGTCAAACAAGGTGCATACCTATAGACAGTGCAGAGATTGAGGTCGCCCCTGGGCTATGTAGAGAAGACCAGTAGAATAATGTGTTACACATTTTGAACTGGGGAACAGGAGCATTAGGTTATACTTCTGATATGAATGTTCATAAATCTTCACATTCAGTTGCAGTGTCAGATTGGGATTTCTTGGGTCCACCAGAAGACATAAGCCTGAGGACCTGTGCTTCTAATATACAAACTTATTACCATACCAGAATTATGAATAACATGCCAGTGGGAGGAACCTATAACGTTTTTTGCATTGGGGTCCAGGAGCTTTAGGTTACTCTTCTAATATTAATCACAGAAGTTCATAAATATTCAGTTTGATTCAATGTCAGACTTGTGTTCCTTGGATAAATTAGAGGAAATAAGATCCCACCTTTCATCTATATAGAAGATATACTCACCCACTCTCAATTAGATTTTAAACTCTGTCACTCTCATTGTTCACTTAGTCCCAGTGACATAGCCATAAGGAATTGCAGCTATTACAATAGTTACTGGGCCTCAAAGCCAGGAGGGACCATAGACTGTCCATATACATATAACTGTCAATAACCAAGTAGGACTGCCCACTTGACTCCTAAACCAAGAAAGAGCAGGGATTAAATTAATAAAATGCAAGTTATACTGAATCTTTATCCACAACACTATGTATATATCTTCTCAGCTTCCCCTTATCTATAATAGGTTGACTTTACTGTATGGTGGACTGCATTTTCCACATAACAGGTTCCTTTTACTGTACTAGACCTTAATGCTGTTTTTTTTTTTAATAGTATTTATTTATCAGTTTTAAAATGCGTACAAAACAATACCATCCCAACCGAGATACCAGAAAAAGGAACATAAGACATTGAGTAAGAGACAAGTTCAGTGGTGTTATGGTAAGCAATCATGGAATAATCCCAAGGAGATCACACAAATAAGTCATTTTACTCTAGCATCCCAGCAGGCAGAGTTAAGCCACTACCAGGCTACATCCACAGCCACACAAATGCATGAGCCCCCGTAATCCAACACCAGTCTATACCTAAATATTGGTTTATGCATGAAGCCAAACACCCCAAGCTTTTTCAAAATGATCCAGAGTTCATCTAGCAGCATATGTCAACTTATACATGTGTAAGTCTGCATTGATCAGTTGTACCCACTGTTTAAGAGTAGGGACTTATATAGTTATTAATGAACATATCTGACCCCAGTACCACTGCATGGAAAGACGAACCCATATCTTGTGAATCAATGAGCCTCAAATACAGGTATGATCATATTTACATCTATTTTTTTAATTTATATTATTTTATGTTATGTTCACACAATAGTGACTCATCAGCACTTTACCTTTAACAGGTGCATAAAGCAACGTAAAATCATATACAATACTTACACATATAACATGAAATTATGAATAATAAAATATCATAGTCCCCAGAAATAAAAAAAATAAAAGTAAAACAAAAGTATATGTCATATACTACAATTTTTTTCATCAGTTCTCTCTCATTATATCTGCAGAGGTAAGCCTAAATTCTCCCCATAAATAATATGTACAAATAGCAACCAGCACTTCTCCCAAGTACACTCATTTCCAGTAAGTCAACTGTTTATACCTTCAAATATATCCTATATGAATGATTCAGGCTGCACAAATAAAAGTCAATATAAAAGCAATGAAAGGTATTATAATTATACTCCATCAGAAGGAAGAATGAACACAGAATGCCTATTTTAATTATAGCATTAAATCAGTGTAGGAAAATGTGCACCGGAAGAAAATAACACAAGAAAATAAAAATAACCATTCTATTTATAGATTTTAAATACTAGTGTTTCCATGTAAACAAAAACTAATCTTAGTCAATATTTGTTTTCAAGTAATCTGAAATTAAATTAATGAAATTCATAATCTAATTATTTTTTTGTTCCTAAAATAAAGCTAACGGCCTAGTCCATTTAATCCTAATATCAGGCGCTGCTTAAGCAACCTGAGCATTAAGTTCTTTGTAAGAAATATTCCTAGAAAGTAATTTATATTGCACAGTAAACTTGTACCCAGCTGAAACAGCAAATTAAAACATTAATCACCTCTGTAAAATTTAAAGCCTCACACATACAGAAAAAATATTAGGTAAATACATTTTCTTGTATTGCCAATATAAATATTGCTCATAGGGAAGTAAGTCTAATCCTTCTCATTATAGTGTGGATGAAGATGAACATTACTGCAATATAACATTTCTTTCTGTATTAGTCAATAGCTCATTTTAGTGGGTAGCACATATTTCCAAACTTGAAATACCTATGTTCAATCAAATTTGGGGTCCTTTCTCCCACTGTGTGCAGCATTTCATCATTATAATATAGGTCTCTCTAGATAATGTAGAAGCCAAGGATAACTACACAGAAAGTCGAATTAAACATGAAAACATATGATCTATAGTAAAACTTACTGTACCTCTGACTAAGCAACATGAGACATTGGGTTAGGAATAGAGATGAGCGAATATATTCATAAAGATTCATTATCTGCACGGATATTTGCGTACTCGTAAGTATTCGTTACTCGGCCGAGTAGCGTGTGAAATTCGTGTTTTTTTTTAACTCCTCCCTGCATGTTTAGCGCCTATTTCTTAGCCAATAAAAATGCAGGGAAGCCTGGGGGACCTCCTGCCATGACCTACTACCTTTTCTACGTGTCTAGGAGTTATTGGCTGCCTACATCTGGTGACCTGCTATTATATATATGTGTACACCTGGGGCTCGGATCACATACCTTGTGGTTTTAGGAGAGAGAAAGAGTGTGCGTGTGATTGTGAAAGCGTACGAAATAGGAGAATATTCGTTTCTATTAGGCAGGGAACTGCATTTGTGACCCAAAAGTCTTTTTTAAGACTACAATCCAGCTACAGAAGTGCAAATCATATTTCTGCAAACAGCCCAGCAGAAATATACTGCAGTCTGTAGAGTCTGTCATTGTCTGACCCTACAGATACAGAATACCCTCCAGTGTTGCTTGCTGAAATCTGTGCTGTATATCATACATTAGGTGCTCTCACAGTGTCATATAGTGTGTGATATTGTAAGGATTCTATTCTAATAAAGCTGATACGTACATTAGTATAGTGTGTATACTATTGTGCATATTGTGCGTGCATAATAGCATTTTGTGCACACGTGTACAGAGAGATATATATATATATATATATATATATAAAAAGATTTATATATATATATCTATATATATATAGATATATATAGAGAGAGAGAGATAGTCTCCAAATGGAGAACACCAGGGGCAAGGGTAAAGGGGGTAGAGGTGGGAGACATGGGCGTGAAACTGGTGTGGTGGGCAGTGGCGGTGCCCGTGGTAGTGTGTGGGGTGACACTGTGCCTGCTGCTGTGGGAGCACTTAAAAGACGCCAATTCAAGTTGCCTGCTTTTCTGCAAAAGCTTGCAGGGCCGCAGAGTACACCTTTGACCAACCCCCAAGAGCAAGAGAATGTGCTGAAATGGATGGCGGAGAGCGCGTCCAGCCATATGTCCACTGCCCCGTCTTCCAGCCAGTCCACTCATGACAGCCAGGGGAGTGGACCTGTCCATCCTCCACCTCACCTTCCTTCTCCCCAGCCTAGATCCTTCACGGTCTAATCTCATGTGGAGACTTACTCACTGGAACTCTACAGTGAACCCTTCCCTGATGTGCTACCGGAGGAGATTCTCTGCCCTGATTCGCAAGAGCTGGTGTAGTCTCAGGGTGATGAGGGTAGGGATTTACCTGTGGCATCTGAGGAGGTGGTGGACAATGACGAGACATAGGTGTCTGGGGCTGAGGTAGTTGGCAGGGAAGTAAGTCAGAGTGGGGACTCTGAGGAAGAGCTGGGTGATGATGAGGGGACAGATCCGACTTGGGTGGATCAGGCACACGAAGAAAGTGGTTCTGAGTGTGAGGCAACATCAGCACCACAACCGGTTGGGAGAGGCAGTGGGCTGGGCAGAGGGAGAAGCAGGGCCCAAGCTACTACTTCCCCAAGTGTTGCCAGGGGTCAAGCTCCAGTGCGCAAAGCTCGATTCTCTGTAGTTTGGGAGTATTTTATGGATGAAGAGGGTGATCGACGGGTAGCGGTGTGCAAATTGTGCCACACCAAGATGAGCAGGGGAGTCAACAAAAAGAACCTGACCACAAGTAGCATGCGCAAGCATTTGGAGAAGAAACACCCCACTAAATGGTTCGCACTCCAGTCAGCTGGTGACAGTGATGCTGTTGCTTCAGCCCCTGTGTCACATGCTGTCAGTGACCTAGTAGCCCCCGGCCGGACGCTCCAGCCTTCAGCCCTGCAAGGACCCCTGCAACTCCTTATCCCTCCCCCACCTCCACTCATGTGTCCCAGCGCAGTGTTCAATTGTCGCTACAGCAGACCTTTGACCACAAGCGCAAGTACACAGCCGTCCACCCCCATGCACAAGCCTTAAACGTGCAGATCAGTAAAGTGCTGAGCCTGGAGAAGTTGCCTTATAGGCTTGTGGAAACGGAAGCTTTCCGCAACCTCATGGAGGTGGCAGCCCCCCGTTACTCGGTCCCCAGTCGCCACTATTTTTCACGCATTGCCATCCCCACCCTACACCGCCACGTGTCGGATAACATCATCCGTGCCCTCAGCAACGCTGTTTGTGGAAAGGTCCACATAACCACAGACATGTGGACAAGTATCAGTGGGCAGGGACACTACATCTCCTTCACGGCACACTGGGTGAACCTGGTGGAGGCTGGGACCACGTCTGACCGTGGGCCTGCTCATGTGCTACCCACATCCAGAATTGCAAGACCAACTTCGATGTCTGTTTCACCGGCACATTACGCCTCTTCCTCCACCCCCCCTTCACCTCCCCCTCTTCCTCTTCCAAAAGAGTATTGATGGCCACATCGCCGACTGTCAGTAGCTCAATGCGTAGCAGCACTGCGGTAGGGAAGCGTCAGCATGCTGTGCTGAAACTGCTTAGCTTGGGCGACAAGAGGCATACAGCTCAAGAGCTGTTAGAGGGCATTAGGGGGAGACGACTGTATGGCTTGTGTATGGCTTGTGCCGCAGAACCTGCAACCAGGCCTGGTTGTTTGCGACAATGGGCGTAACCTAGTGGCGGCTCTGAAACTTGGTGGACTCACACACATGCCATGCATGGCCCACGTACTAAACATAGTGGTCCAGCGGTTTCTTAAGACCTACCACGAGCTTGCTGTGTTGCTCACTAAAGTGCGCCGCATCTGTGCACATTTTAGGAAGTCCACCACAGATGCTGCCACCCTCAGGACAGTGCAACAGCGGTTACAACTCCCTGTTCACCGGCTGTTGTGTGACGTTCCCACACGTTGGAATTCAATGTTGCAAATGATAGCCAGGGTGTACTAGCAGCGAAGGACAATAGTAGACTGCCAGCTGACAGCTTCCTAGAGAGGTGGTAGTCATGCCAGTCAGCTTTCTCAGGTGTATAATGAGGAGTGGAAATGGATTGCTGGCATCTGCCAGGTCTTAGGCCCCTTTGAGGAGGCAACACATATGGTTAGCGGCGATGGGGACATCATCAGCGTCACCATCCCGCTGCTGTGTCTCATCCAAAAATCCTTAAAGAACTTAATATCAGAGGATTTAGGCGTGTCATAGGAGATGGGCGAACACAGTCCGTTGTTTGCCAGCCAGAGCACCCTCACATCAGTTTCGCAGAGCGAATTACAGGAGGAGGAGGTAGAGGAGGAGGAGACTCTAGGCCACACTGCAGGGGGCAATTCAATGACAACAGTGCAGCGTGTATGGGCTGAGGAGGAGGAATTGGAGGTGGAAGTAGAGGAGGAGGAGGAGATGGATAGTCAGTCGATTGAGGACAGGGAAGTGTTGCGCTGTGGGACTGTAGGGCCGGAACTGTACCGCAAGATGGTGAGGGAGTATGTCGCTGACCAGACCAGCGTCCTGTGCGATTACTCCACGCCATACAATTATTGGCTGTCCAACTGGGACAGTACGCCTTGGAGGTGCTGGCCTTCCCTGCCGCTAGCTGTCAGAAAGGGTCTTTAGTGCTACTGGGGGGATAATCACCGACAAACGGACCCGCCTGTCGACTGACAGCACCGACAGGCTGACGTTCATCAGCTTCTCTAAACTCAATTTTTACCCAGGGCAAACAGCCTCTCTAACCAAAATTTTTAAGGAAGGCCAACAGCCTCCCTAGACACAATTTTTACGGAAGGCCAACAGGCTCTCTAAACTCAATTTTTACCCAGGGCAAGCAGCCTCTCTAAACTCAATTTTTACCCAGGGCAAACAGCCTCTCTAAACTCAATTTTTACCCAGGGCAAACAACCTCTCTAAACTCAATTTTTACCCAGGGCAAACAGCCTCTCTATCTAAATTTTTTAAGGAAGGCCAACAGCCTCTTTCAACTGAATTTTTACCCAGGGCAAACACCCTCTCTAACCAAAATTTTTAAGGAAGGCCAACAGCCTCTCTAGACACAATTTTTACGGAAGGCCAACAGGCTCTCTAAACTTAATTTTTACCCAGGGCAAACAGACTCTCTTCAAAAAAATTTTTACAGAGGGACAACAGTCTCTCTACACACAATGTTTACGGAAGGCCAACAAGCTCTCTACACACAATCTTTACGTCGGGGCACAAAAGGCCTGTTGCTAGCCTACTGTCTCTCCCCAAAAACTTCATCCTGAGGCCATTTTAGTGGCTATTTAAAATTGTAGTTTTCCAGTGTTTTACCTACAGTCTCTATTCCAAAATTTCTGCCTGAGGTCCAAGTACTACTGGCTTTTGAAAATTTTCCTCCTCCTCCTCCGCTGCGCCTACTGTCTCTCCAAAAAAACTTCTTTCTGAGGCCCAACTACTGTGGTACTGGACTGATCCAGGTGCAGGTGACCAGACCTCAGCATGTCAGCATTGATCACTGGGTCAGTCCGCTACCAGTGTCCGCCACCTTACAGCAGCCATTCACATCCTATCACCCAGCTTTCCCATGTATGATGCTGTAAAATCTGAGTTGATCTAAACATAAGTGATAAATAGTGATGATCGAGCACCTCTGTGCTCGTCTGCTCGGGTGCCCTGGCCGAGCACTCGGGGGTGCTCGAGTGCTCGGCCGAGCACCCGAGCATAATGAAAGTCAATGGGGTGCCTGCTCGGATGAGGGGAGGATGTCTGGTCCATAGGGAAACGTGAAAAAATGGTGGAAACACGACAGAAATGGTTCGGGAACAGCATGGGGAGGGTGAATTCATATGCATTAAAGCACAACGCGTAGCATTAGCCATACCTCCCAACTTTTGAAAATTGCAAAGAGGGACAATGTGTGCCCCGCGCATCACGGCAGTTTTTTCATACTAGGCCACCCCTCTAACTCCGCTGAAAGCATAATTTCTGGAGCCCCTGCGGCAATTTTATTTCTTGCGCTTTATTGTCCATATAAATATTAGCACATGAATCATCAGATTATAGATATTTTAAGGTCCAAATTACACCAAATAATGAAGTTCTGATCTAATTTATAGGTATAGACACTTTAGTAAGGAGCAATTTAGTAAATGTATTAATGCACATTTATGCATTGATCCTCCAGGTCAAAAAGAGGGACATTAAAGAATAAAAGAGGGGCAGAGGGACATGGGTCAAAAAGAGGGACTGTCCCTCCAAAAGAGGGACACTTGGGAGGTATGGCATTAGCAATTGGCATACAAATTCATATGCATTAGCGTACAATTAGAGATGAGCGAAGTTGCGTTTAAAAATAATCGTTATTCTGGTCGTGTTCAACGAACATTTCCGCACAAATAACGTACATACAGTCTAGCGTTGTGAAAAGTACGCTACTGAACTAAATACGTACGCTTGAGCGTACGAAGTGCGTACAAAACTTTAGCGTACTATTGTCTTGCGAATGCTTCATACGCATGCACGACGCTAGGCCGCGGTGTACAGTCCTCAGAGGCCGAGCGAATTTTGCAAAATGGCAGCCAGGCGTTCTTCTGCATTTAGCTCTGGAGAGCCTAAATACATGGTTCGGCTGATGGACCGCCAGGATTATGATGGCGCACACCAACACCCGAATCAGCACAAGAAGGTGCAACAGGTGATCCGAGGCCTGCGACATCGCTTTGACACTGTGCGGACCCAGGGCCAGATCCAGAGAAAAAGGTCTGATTTAAAATTCAAATGCCCAGAGTGGCTTGCTCAGATAGGCGCAGAGATACGACAGGGTGAGTAACAAAATATTTGAAAAGTAAAAACATGTTAAAAAATTTGTGTACTGTAGTGTATATGTACCAGTGCCAATAATGAAAACCATATAGAAGGACAATGTGGGCGTGCCTGGTGCGCTGCAGCAATTTTCTTTCATGCTAGGCCACACCTCTAACTCCACTCAAACAAGTGAAGGTATTCTCAGATACGTGCCCCTTCCCAGTAATTTGCCTTAGGCTACTTTTACACATGTGGCGGTGATCCGGCAGGCTATTCCGCGGTATTTGTCCTGCCAATTCCCGGCGTTCTTGACGGATAGCGGCCGGAACAGCGCCGTCCCCCATTATTGTTAATGGGGCTGGCCGTTCTCCCGTTTGTGTCAGGCATATGCCCCTTCATAGTTAGCGCTTCCTCCTCCTACACATACTCAAATACGTGCTCATGCTGCAGCTAATGGGTCTGGAGTGGGCGATATCAAAAATATTCCCACGATAACGATATTAGGAAATTTATCGCGATAAATCCCCATTTAGAAGAAAAAAACACTTGGGGCCACAAGGAGAAGACATTATACTGTATGGGGGCAGCCACAAGGAGACATTATACTGTATGGGGGCCACAAGGAGACATACTGGATGTCGGGGAGGGTGAAGGGACTGCTCCCTGCTTACCGTCACCCGTCTCTGCTTCCTATGAATGCAAAGACAGCTGACCACGGGACATAGCCACCCGTTCCCGGACACAGCCGCTAAAATCCTGACTTATCCGGATTTATGTTGCAGAGCAACGTCAACGACATCACAGAGTTCTGCCCGGACGGCCCCTGAAGCACCTTCAGCTTCTAGTAAGTGTAAACATATTTAATTTATTTTTAACCCAGGATATGTGGTAGTGCAGCTGCAGTGATATAAGAGCACTAGTGGTTAGGAATGGGATCCAGCCCCAAACTATTCAGCTGTATCAACATCAGAAGTTACAACTGTTCATTCGAGCTGAATGTAATGCCATTATTTAATGATTTTTGACAGCTGCTGCACCACAGAGAAGCCAGTCTTATTCTTCTCCACCCTAGTGGGAGAAGACCCCACCTGCCCCTCCAACAACACCAGCCCAACTACAAGAGGTAGAAGGTTGGTAAAATAAAAAGCGTAATGGGTGGACCTTCTGTCTTTAAAATATGAGCTAAATGTAGAAGTTTAATATTTTCAAGCACTAGGATCATACCACCCAACATGTTATTGATAACTAGACTGTGTACACATTATGTTCTCCAAGTGGTTAGTGAAGCAGACATATCACAATACTTTTAAAATCAAGGTAGTGAAAGAAGTAGAAAGTTGTGTTACCCCAAAAATATTTAACAAAAATGTGTCATACATCACATAATATTATAGTACATTGGCAATCTCTTTTTAACAAAGCGAGAAACAGCCCTGCACCTCACATAGATCCAGAGATCTGCCCCAATTAGGCCTTATTCACCCATCAGTTATTTGTAGAGATGAGCGAGCATACTCGTTCGAGCTTGGTGCTCGTTCGAGTATTAGGGTACTCGTAAGTGCTTGCTGCTCGGACGAGTATCTCGCCATGCTCGAGGAAATGGCAACTTCCGCATCATGCATTTTTGGTGCCTATAAACTCAGCCAATCACAAGCCAGGAGACTCTGCGGTACACCCATATTCATGTGGGGCCCTTACATGTCGATAGCAGGGGTAGGCTGGCCTGATCAGGTGACCCTAGAATATACTAGTGACTGGCCGCGGTGCTCGGCTCAGATGCCGTCTGGATGTCGTTAGGGATAGAGCTGCTGCGTTTCAGGGAGAGTGTTAGGGCCTGCATTTAGTTCTCTGTTAGGCAGGAATCACCCACAAAGAACCCAACAGCCCTTATAAGGGCTACAAGAAATTTTTTTTTTGTCTCCTGGCTTGGCTGGCTGGCACTAGTAGTGCAGCTATCGCTATATATAACCCCCTTTTTTTCCCCAAAAAAAACAAAACTACAAAAAAAATATAAAAAAAATAGTTTTTTTGTTGTTTTAGCTCAGTGATACAAATATATTTCACACAGCTGCGTGGAACCATTCTGTCTGTCACAGTTCAGTACACTCACTCCAATCCGTATTTTCTGTCCAGGTGACACTTTCTGTACGTCACTTAATACAACCAGGTCTTTTGCTGTCACGTATAAAGCTTGATCCCAAAAATCTCTGTGCAACATTTGTCTGGGTTGCAGCCAAAATAGCCACCGTCAGCAGGGTGTCAGTTAGCTCTACGATAGTTTCTGCACGTCACGTTCCAAAAAAAACAAAACTACAAAAAAATACATAAAAAAATAGTTTTTTTGTTGTTTTAGCTCAGTGATACAAATCCATTTCACACAGCTGCGTGGAACCATTCTGTCTGTCAGAGTTCAGTACACTCACTCCAATCCGTATTTTCTGTCCAGGTGACACTTTCTGTACGTCACTTAATACAACCAGGTCTTTTGCTGTCACGTATATAGCTTGATCCCAAAAATCTCTGTGCGACATTTGTCTGGGTCGCAGTCTAAATAGCCACCGTCAGCAGGGTGTCAGTTAGCTCTACGATAGTTTCTGCACGTCATTTTCCAAAAAAAACAAAAGTACAAAAAAAATAGATTAAAAAAAATAGTTTTTTTGTTGTTTTAGCTCAGTGATACAAATCCATTTCACACAGCTGCGTGGAACCATTCTGTCTGTCACAGTTCAGTACACTCACTCCAATCCGTATTTTCTGTCCAGGTGACACTTTCTGTACGTTACTGAATACAACCAGGTCTTTTGCTGTCAGGTATATAGCTTGATCCCAAAAATCTCTGTGCGACTTTTGTCTGGGTCGCAGTCAAAATAGCCACCGTCAGCAGGGTGTCAGTTAGCTCTACGATAGTTTCTGCAAGTCACGTTCCAAAAAAACAAAACTACAAAAAAATAGATTAAAAAAATAATTTAAAAAAAAATAGTTTTTATGTTGTTTTAGCTCAGTGATATAAATCCATTTCACACAGCAGTGTGGAACCATTCTGTGTGTCACAGTTCAGTACACTCACTACAATCCGTATTTTCTGTCCAGGTGACACTTTCTGTACGTCACTTAATACAACCAGGTCTTTTGCTTCCATGTATATAGCTTGATCCCAAAAATCTCTGTGCGACATTTCTCTGGGTCGCAGACAAACTAGCCACCGTCAGCAGGGTGTCAGTTAGCTCTACGATAGTTTCTGCACGTCACGTTCCAAAAAAAACAAAAGTACAAAAAAAAATTAAAAAAAAAAAAAAAAAATAGTTTTTATGTTGTTTTAGCTCAGTGATACAAATCCATTTCACACAGCAGTGTGGAACCATTCTGTGTGTCACAGTTCAGTACACTCACTACAATCCGTATTTTCTGTCCAGGTGACACTTTCTGTACGTCACTTAATACAACCAGGTCTTTTGCTGTCACGTATATAGCTTGATCCCAAAAATCTCTGTGCGACATTTGTCTGGGTCGCAGTCTAAATAGCCACCGTCAGCAGGGTGTCAGTTAGCTCTACGATAGTTTCTGCACGTCATTTTCCAAAAAAAACAAAAGTACAAAAAAAATAGATTAAAAAAATAGTTTTTTTGTTGTTTTAGCTCAGTGATACAAATCCATTTCACACAGCTGCGTGGAACCATTCTGTCTGTCACAGTTCAGTACACTCACTCCAATCCGTATTTTCTGTCCAGGTGACACTTTCTGTACGTTACTGAATACAACCAGGTCTTTTGCTGTCAGGTATATAGCTTGATCCCAAAAATCTCTGTGCGACTTTTGTCTGGGTCGCAGTCAAAATAGCCACCGTCAGCAGGGTGTCAGTTAGCTCTACGATAGTTTCTGCAAGTCACGTTCCAAAAAAACAAAACTACAAAAAAATAGATTAAAAAAATAATTTAAAAAAAATAGTTTTTATGTTGTTTTAGCTCAGTGATACAAATCCATTTCACACAGCAGTGTGGAACCATTCTGTGTGTCACAGTTCAGTACACTCACTACAATCCGTATTTTCTGTCCAGGTGACACTTTCTGTACGTCACTTAATACAACCAGGTCTTTTGCTTCCATGTATATAGCTTGATCCCAAAAATCTCTGTGCGACATTTCTCTGGGTCGCAGTCAAACTAGCGACCGTCAGCAGGGTGTCAGTTAGCTCTACGATAGTTTCTGCACGTCACGTTCCAAAAAAAACAAAAGTACAAAAAAAAAATTAAAAAAAAAAATTAAAAAAATAGTTTTTATGTTGTTTTAGCTCAGTGATACAAATCCATTTCACACAGCAGTGTGGAACCATTCTGTGTGTCACAGTTCAGTACACTCACTACAATCCGTATTTTCTGTCCAGGTGACACTTTCTGTACGTCACTTAATTCAACCAGACTGAACAAGTTTGTGGGTTTCAGTACAGCAGGCCCATTTATTTTTTATTTTTTATATAATACACTTATATACAGAAAATGTTGAACCTCAGGACTAAGGGTCGAGGACGTGGGCGTGGGCATTCAATTACTGCAGGGGGCAGAGGCCGTGGTCCTGGGCAGGGTGAGACAGTACCTGCTGATGAGGGAGCAGGGGAACGCCGCAGAGCTACACTCCCTAACTTCATGTCTCAACTTACAGGGACACGTGGTAGAGGACTGTTGAAACCACAACAGTGCAAACAGCTGATGTCGTGGATTGCGAACAATGCTTCAAGTAATTTGTCCACCAGTCAGTCTTCCACGCAGTCCACCCACGTTACCCAAGGGAGCACTCCTCTGGCTCCTCCACCTCAACCTCCTTCCCCCCAGTCTGCCCCCTCCCAGGAAAATTTGGAATGCGATCCGGCATACTCTCAGGAACTGTTTTCTTGACCCTTCCCAGAGTCACAAACCACTTCTCAGGTTGCTGCTGACCTCGTTCCAGATTCCCAAGTTTTCCAACTGTCACAGTCTGTGGGTGATGATGATGATAATGATGACAATGTTGAGTTAGTGGAAGAAGTTTGTAAAGAGGTGTCGGACGATGAGGAGACACGGTTGTCAGACAGTGGTGAAGTTGTTGTCAGGGCAGGAAGTCCGAGGGGGGAGCAGACTGAGGAATCGGAGGATGACGAGGTTACTGACCCAAGCTGGGTTGATAAGCCGAGTGAAGACAGTGCTTCTGAGGCGGAGGCGAGTGCTGCACCAGAACAGGTTGGAAGAGGCAGTGGTGTGGCCAGAGGGAGAAGCAGGGCCAGAGCTGGTGCATCAGCAGCAACTGTTTCACGTAGTGAAGCTCCCGTGCCGAGGCCTAGATGTTCGCAAGTCTGGAGGTTCTTTAAAGAAAGTGAGGATGACCGACGGACTGTGGTGTGCAACCTGTGCCACACCAGGATCAGCAGGGGTGCCACCACTAGTAGCCTAACCACCACCAGCATGCACAGGCATATGAGTGCTAAACACCCCACTCAATGGAACCAAGGCCGTTCACCACCTCCTGCGGGTCACAGCACTGATCCTTCCTCTGTGTCACTCGCTGCCTCTGCTAGTCAACCCCCTGCTCAGGACCCCGGCACGAGCGCCTCCCACCGGAAAACCACACCTTCGCCTCCACGATCCTCCACAGCGTCCACCAATGTGTCCCAGCGCAGCGTTCAGCTGTCTTTACAGCAGACGCTGGAGCGCAAGAGTAAATACAGTTCCACCCACCCACATGCCCAAGCCCTCAACGTCCACATCTCCAAATTGCTGAGTCTGGAGATGCTGCCCTATAGGCTGGTAGAGACCGAGGCCTTTCGCAATCTCATGGCGGTGGCTGCCCCTCGGTATTCAGTCCCCAGCCGCCACTATTTTTCCCGATGTGCCGTCCCCGCCCTACACCAGCACGTGTCACAGAACATCATCCGTGCCCTGACCAACGCTGTTTCTGAGAAGGTCCACCTAACCACGGACACGTGGACAAGTGCTGCCGGGCAGGGACACTATATCTCACTGACAGCACATTGGGTTAACTTGGTGGAGGCTGGGACCGAGACTTACCCTGGGGCCGCTCATGTACTGCCCACAACGAGGATTGCGGGGCCTACCTCGGTCACGGTCTCTCAGACGTACTATGCCTCCTCCTCCGACCCCTCCTCCTCCTCCACCTCCTCCTCCGAATTACCATCCGTGGGCACGGCGCCTTCAGTCGGTAGCTCTAGGCGCAGCAGCAGTGCCGTGGGTAAGGGCCAGCAGGCGGTGCTCAAACTGCTGAGCTTAGGTGACAAAAGGCACACTGCCCAAGAGCTGTTACAGGGCATCACGGCACAGACCGATCTTTGGCTGGCACCACTCAAACTCAAGCCAGGCATGGTTGTGTGTGACAATGGGCGTAACCTGTTGGCGGCTCTGCAACTCGGCAGACTGACACATGTGCCATACCTAGCCCACGTGTTCAATCTAATAGTTCAGTGGTTCCTCAAGACATACCCCAATCTGTCTGATTTGCTCACCAAGGTGCGCCGCATCTGTGCGCATTTCCGCAAGTCGACCACAGATGCTGCCACTCTCAGGGCAGCGCAGCGCTGCCTACAACTGCCCGCTCACCGACTGTTGTGCGACGTGCCCACGAGATGGAATTCAACATTAAACATGTTATCCAGAGTTTACCAGCAGCGCAGAGCGATTGTAGACTGCCAGATATCAACTTCCACCAGAACTGGTAGTCAGGTCAGTCAGATTCCTCAAGTCTACAATGAGGAGTGGACGTGGATGTCTGATATCTGCCAGGTGTTGAGCAACTTTGAGGAGTCAACACAGATGGTCAGCGGCGGTTTATCCTGTTGATAAACTCACTGCTCAGCATCAAGTCGGATGCTTTGCGCTTGTCACAAGAGACGGTGGAGGAAGATACGTCGCTTGATAGCCAGAGCACCCTCCGGTCTGTTTCTCAGCGCGTATCGGAGGAGGGGGATGAGGATGAGGAGGAAGAGGAGGAGAATGTCGGCGAGACAGTAGAGGGTACCAGTGCTCAGTCCTTAACTCTTGAGCGTGTATGGGCTGAAGAGGAGGACTTGGAGGAGGAGGAGGAGGAGGAAATGGAGAGTCAGGCCAGTGAGGAGAGGGAATTCTTACGTGTTGGGACTCTGGCGCACATGGTAGACTTTATGTTAGGCTGCCTATCCCATGACCCTCGCGTTAGAAGAATTTTTTCCAACACCGATTACTGGGTGTTCACTCTCCGGGACCCACGGTACAAGCAGAACCTTTCCACTCTCATCCCTGCAGAGGAAAGGAGTATGAGAGTGAATAGATATCAACAGGCCCTGGTGCACAAGCTGAAACAATCCTTCCCATCTGACGCTGCTAGCGGCAGAGGGCATGGTTCTGTAGGCCAAGTAGCGGGGGAGCGGAGCCGAGCAGGCAGCTTGTCCAGCACTGGCAAGGGAACGCTCTCCAAGGCCTTTGCCAGTTTTATGTCACCCCAGCAAGACACTGTCACCTGTCCCCAGTCTAGGCAGAGTAGGGGGGAGCTTTACAGAAAGATGGTGAGGGAGTACCTAGCTGACCATACCAATGCCCTGCGTGATCACTCTGCTCCATACAACTACTGGGTTTCAAAGCTGGACACGTGGCCTGAATTGGCGCTGTACGCCTTGGAGGTGCTGGCTTGCCCTGCCGCTAGCGTGCTGTCAGAGCGGATATTCAGTGCAGCTGGTGGTGTCATCACCGATAAGCGTACACGCCTGTCAACTGACAGCGCTGACAGGCTGACGCTTATTAAAATGAACAAAGCCTGGATTTCACCGGAATTCAAATCTCCTCCGGGGAAAGCAGCTAAAGATTAACATTACTTATGTATCCGATTCCTCTTCTCTACTCCTCCTACTCCTCCTCCTCCTCCATGTCGTCTTTGCCTAACGCTGACCAAAAAACGCCATTTTTTAGAGGTCCATCTGGCACTTTTACACCACAATTTTTCAGGAGGCCCCCTACAGGCCCTCTCTCCAAACAATTTTTCCGAGGTCCACCTACAGGCCCTCTCCAAACAATTTTTCCGGAGGTCCACCTACAGGCCCTCTCTCCAAACAATTTTTCCGGAGGTCCACCTACAGCCCT
>ONZH01004796.1:0-143081 GCA_900303285.1 Rhinella marina | reverse complement strand
ATCTGCAGGCAGTGTGTTATAGAGCAGGAGGAGGCTGGGAGCAGATTATATATAAAGAGAACCTGTCACCAGTGTAATCTGCAGGCAGTGTGTTATAGAGCAGGAGGAGCTGAGCAATTATATATAAAGAGAACTGTCACCGTGTAATCTGCAGGCAGTGTGTTATAGAGCAGGAAGGAGCTGAGCAGATTATATACTAAAGAGAACCTGTCACCAACGTAATCTGCAGGCAGTGTGTTATAGAGCAGGAGGAGCTGAGCAGATTATATATAAAGAGAACCTGTCACCACGTAAATCTGCAGGCAGTGTGTTATAGAGGCAGGAGGACTGAGCAGATTATATATAAAGAGAACCTGTCACCATGTAATCTGCAGGCAGTGTGTTATAGAGCAGGAGGAGCAGAGCAGATTATATATAAAGAGAACCTGTCACCATGTAATCTGCAGGCAGTGTGTTATAGAGCAGGAGGAGCTGAGCAGATTATATATAAAGAGAACCTGTCACCATGTAATCTGCAGGCAGTGTGTTATAGAGCAGGAAGGAGCTGAGCAGATTATATATAAAGAGAACCTGTCACCATGTAATCTGCAGGCAGTGTGTTATAGAGCAGGAGGAGCTGAGCAGATTATATATAAAGAGAACCCTAGTCCACCATGTAATCTGCAGGCAGTGTGTTATAGAGCAGGAGGAACTGAGCAGATTATATATAATGAGAACCTGTCACCCATGTAATCTGCAGGCAGAGTGTTATAGAGCAGGAGGAGCTGAGGCAGATTAATATATAAAGAGAACTGTCACCCGTGTAATCTGCAGGCAGTGTGTTATAGAGCAGGAGGAAGCTGAGCAGATTATATATAAAGAGAACCTGTCACCCGTGTAATCTGCAGGCAGAGTGTTATAGAGCAGGAGGAGCTGAGCAGATTATATATAAGAGAACCTGTCACCATGTAATCTGCAGGCAGTGTGTATAGAGCAGGAGGAGCTGAGCAGATTATATATAAAGAGAACCTGTCACCCATGTATCTGCAGGCAGTGTGTTATAGAGCAGGAGGAGCCTGAGAAGATTAATATATAAAGAGAACCTGTCACCATGTAATCTGCAGGCAGCGTGTTATAGAGCAGGAGGAGCTGAGCAGATTATATATAAAGAGAACCTGTCACCATGTAATCTGCAGGCAGTGTGTTATAGAGCAGGAGGAGCTGAGCAGATTATATAATAAAGAGAACCTGTCACCATGTAATCTGCAGGCAGTGTGTTATAGAGCAGGAGGAGCTGAGCAGATTATATATAAAGAGAACCTGTCACCATGTAATCTGCAGGCAGTGTGTTATAGAGCAGGAGGAGCTGAGCAGATTATATATAAAGAGAACCTGTCACCATGTAATCTGCAGGCAGTGTGTTATAGAGCAGGAGGAGCTGAGCAGATTATATATAAAGAGAACCTGTCACCCGTGTAATCTGCAGGCAGTGTGTTATAGAGCAGGAGGAGCTGAGCAGATTATATATAAAGAGAACTGTCACCGTGTAATCTGCAGGCAGTGTGTTATAGAGCAGGAGGAGCTGAGCAGATTATATATAAAGAGAACCTGTCACCATGTAATCTGCAGGCAGTGTGTTATAGAGCAGGAGGAGCTGAGCAGATTATATATAAAGGAGAACCTGTCACCATGTAATCTGCAGGCAGTGTGTTATAGAGGCAGGAGGAGCTGAGCAGATATAATATAAAGAGAAAACCTGTCACCATGTAATCTGCAGGCAGTGTGTTATATGAGCAGGAGGAGCTGAGCAGATTATATATAAAGAGAACCTGTCACCATGTAATCTGCAGGCAGTGTGTTTATAGAGGCAGGAGGAGCTGAGCAGATTTATATATAAAGAGAACCTGTCACCGGTGTAATTGCAGGCCAGTGTGTTATAGAGCATGCGAGGAGCTGAGCAGATTAATATATAATGACCGAAACCTGTCACCACTTGCTAATCTGCCAGGCAGTGTGTTATAGAGCAGGAAGAGCCTGAGCAGATATATATAAAGAGAACCTGTTCACCATGTAATGCTGCAAGAGCAGTGTGTTATAGAGCAGCAGAGGAACTTGAGCAGACTTATAATAAAGACAGAAACCTGTCACGATGTAATCTGCAGGCAGTGTGTTAATAGAGCAGGAGGAGCTGAGGCAGATTATATATAAAGAGAACCTGTCACAGTGTAATCTGGCAGGCAGTGTGTTTGCTGAGCAGGATATATATATAACGAGAACCTGTCACCATGTAATCTGCAGGCAGTGTGTTATAGAGCAGGAGGAAGCTGAGCAGATAATATATAAGAGAACCTGTCACTGTGTAATCTGGCAGCAGTGTGCTATAGAGCAGGAGGAGCTGAGCAGATTATATATAAAGAGAACCTGTCACCATGTAATCTGCAGGCAGTGTGTTATAGAGCAGGAGGAGCTGAGCAGATTATATATAAAGAGAACCTGTCACCATGTAATCTGCAGGCAGTGTGTTATAGAGCAGGAGGAGCTGAGCAGATTATATATAAAGAGAACCTGTCACCATGTAATCTGCAGGCAGTGTGTTATAGAGCAGGAGGAGCAGATTCTGCAGAGCAATGATTATACCGAACACGTTTGATCAAATGAGTCTATTTTTCAAACTTTCAAGTAGTGTTATAGAGCAGGAGAGCTGAGCAAATTATTATATAAGAGAACCTGTCACCAATGTAATCTGCAGGCAGTGTGTTATAGAGCAGGAGGAGCTGAGCAGATTATATATAAAGAGAACCTGTCACCATGTAATCTGCAGGCAGTTGTTATAGAGCAGGAGGAGCTGAGCAGATATATATAAAGAGAACCTGTCACCATGTAATCTGCAGGCAGTTGTTATAGAGCAGGAGGAGCTGAGCAGATATATATAAAGAGAACCTGTCACCATGTAATCTGCAGGCAGTGTGTTATAGAGCAGGAGGAGCTGAGCAAGATTATATATAAAGAGAACCTGTCACATGTAATCTGCAGGCAGTGTGTTATAGAAGCAGGAGGAGCTGAGCAGATTATATATAAAGAGAACCTGTCACCATGTATCTGCAGGCAGTGTGTTATAGAGCAGGAGGAGCTGAGCAGATTATATATAACGAGAACCTGTCACCAGTGTAATCTGCAGGCAGAGTGTTATATGAGCAGGAGGAGCTGAGCAGATTATATATAAAGAGAACCTGTCACCATGTAATCTGCAGGCAGTGTGTTATAGAGCAGGAGGAGCTGAGCAGATTATATATAAAGAGAACCTGTCACCATGTAATCTGCAGGCAGTGTGTTATAGAGCAGGAGGAGCTGAGCAGATTATATATAAAGAGAACCTGTCACCATGTAATCTGCAGGCAGTGTGTTATAGAGCAGGAGGAGCTGAGCAGATTATATATAAAGAGAACCTGTCACCATGTAATCTGCAGGCAGTGTGTTATAGAGCAGGAGGAGCTGAGCAGATTATAATAAAGAGAACCTGTCACCATGTAATCTGCAGGCAGTGTGTTATAGAGCAGGAGGAGCTGAGCAGATTATATATAAAGAGACCTGTCACCATGTAATCTGCAGGCAGTGTGTTATAGAGCAGGAGGAGCTGAGCAGATTATATATAAAGAGAACCTGTCACCATGTAATCTGCAGGCAGTGTGTTATAGAGCAGGAGGAGCTGAGCAGATTATATATAAAGAGAACCTGTCACCATGTAATCTGCAGGCAGTGTGTTATAGAGCAGGAGGAGCTGAGCAGATTATATATAAAGAGAACCTGTCACCATGTAATCTGCAGGCAGTGTGTTATAGAGCAGGAGGAGCTGAGCAGATTATATATAAAGAGAACCTGTCACCATGTAATCTGCAGGCAGTGTGTTATAGAGCAGGAGGAGCTGAGCAGATTATATATAAAGAGAACCTGTCACCATGTAATCTGCAGGCAGTGTGTTATAGAGCAGGAGGAGCTGAGCAGATTATATATAAAGAGAACCTGTCACCATGTAATCTGCAGGCAGTGTGTTATAGAGCAGGAGGAGCTGAGCAGATTATATATAAAGAGAACCTGTCACCATGTAATCTGCAGGCAGTGTGTTATAGAGCAGGAGGAGCTGAGCAGATTATATATAAAGAGAACCTGTCACCATGTAATGTGCAGGCAGAGTGTTTATAGAGCAGGAGGAGCTGAGCAGATTATATATAAAGAGAACATGTCACCGTGTAATGTGCAGGCAGAGTGTTATAGAGCAGGAGGAGCTGAGAAGATTACATGGTGACAGGTTCTCGTTATATATAATCTGCAGGCAGCGTGTTATAGAGCAGGAGAAGCAGAGCAGATCATATATAAAGAGAACCAGTCAAAGTGTAATCTGCAGGAAGTGTGTTATAGAGCAGGAGGAGCTGAGCAGATTATATATAAAGAGAACCTGTCACCATGTAATCTGCAGGCAGTGTGTTATAGAACAGGAGGAACTGAGCAGATTATAAATAAAGAGAACCTGTCACCGTGTAATCTGCAGGCAGTGTGTTATAGAGCAGGAGGAGCTGAGCAGATTATATATAAAGAGAACCTGTCACCATGTAATCTGCAGGCAGTGTGTTATAGTGCAGAAGGAGCTGAGCAGATTATATATAAAGAGATCCTGTCACCGTGTAATCTGCATAGTGTTATAGAGCAGGAGGAGCTGAGCAGATTATATATAAAAAGAACCTTTCACCATGTAATCTGCAGGCAGTGTGTTATAGAGCAGGAGGAGCTGAGCAGATTATATATAAAGAGAACCTGTCACAATGTAATCTGCAGGCAGTGTGTTATAGAGCAGGAGGAGCTGAGCAGATTATATATTAAGAGAACCTGTCACGATGTAATCTGCAGGCAGTGTGTTATAGAACAGGAGGAGCTGAGCAGATTATATATAAAGAGAACCTGTCACCATGTAATCTGCAGGCAGTGTGTTATAGAGCAGGAGGAGTTGAGTAGATTACATGGTGACAGGTTCTCTTTATATATAATCTGCAGGCAGTGTGTTATAGAGCAGGAGGAGTTGAGCACATTATATATAAAGAGAACCTGTCACCATGTAATCTGCAGGCAGTGTGTTATAGAGCAGGAGGAGCTGAGCAGATTATATATAAAGAGAACCTGTCACCCATGTAATCTGCAGGCAGTGTGTTATAGAGCAGGAGGAGCTGAGAAGATTATATATAAAGAGAACCTGTCACCATGTAATCTGCAGGCAGTGTGTTATAGAACAGGAGGAGCTGAGCAGATTATATATAAAGAGAACCTGTCACCATGTAATCTGCAGGCAGTGTGTTATAGAGCAGGAGGAGTTGAGGCACATTATATATAAAGAGAACCTGTCACCATGTAATCTGAAGGCAGTGTGTTTATAGAGCAGGAGGAGCTGAAAGATTATATATAAAGAGATCCTGTCACCGTGTAATCTGCATAGTGTTATAGAGCAGGAGGAGCTGAGCAGATTACAAATAAAGAGAACCTGTCACCATGTAATCTGCAGGCAGCGTGTTATAGAGCAGGAGGAGCGGAGCAGATTATATTTAAAGAGAACCTGTCACATGTAATCTGCAGGCAGCGTGTTATAGAGCAGGAGGAGCTGAGAAGATTAATATATAAAGAGAACCTGTCACCATGTAATCTGCAGGCAGTGTGTTATAGAGCAGGAGGAGCTGAGAAGATTATATATAAAGAGAACCTGTCACCATGTAATCTGCAGGCAGTGTGTTATAGAACAGGAGGAGCTGAGCAGATTATATATAAAGAGAACCTGTCACCATGTAATCTGCAGGCAGTGTGTTATAGAGGCAGGAGGAGCTGAGCAGATTATATATAAAGAGAACCTGTCACCATGTAATCTGAAGGCAGTGTGTTATAGCAGGAGGAGCTGAAAAGATTATATATAAAGAGATCCTGTCACCGTGTAATCTGCATAGTGTTATAGAACAGGAGGAACTGAGCAGATTATAAATAAAGAGAACCTGTCACCGTGTAATCTGCAGGCAGTGTGTTATAGAGCAGGAGGAGCTGAGCAGATTATATATAAAGAGAACCTGTCACCATGTAATCTGCAGGCAGTGTGTTATAGTGCAGAAGGAGCTGAGCAGATTATAATAAAGAGATCCTGTCACCGTGTAATCTGCATAGTGTTATAGAGCAGGAGGAGCTGAGCAGATTATATATAAAAAGAACCTTTCACCATGTAATCTGCAGGCAGTGTGTTATAGAGCAGGAGGAGCTGAGCAGATTATATATTAAAGAGAACCTGTCACAATGTAATCTGCAGCAGTGTGTTATAGAGCAGGAGGAGCTGAGCAGATTATATATTAAGAGAACCTGTCACGATGTAATCTGCAGGCAGTGTGTTATAGAACAGGAGGAGCTGAGCAGATTATATATAAAGAGAACCTGTCACCATGTAATCTGCAGGCAGTGTGTTATAGAGCAGGAGGAGTTGAGTAGATTACATGGTGACAGGTTCTCTTTATATATAATCTGCAGGCAGTGTGTTATAGAGCAGGAGGAGTTGAGCACATTATATATAAAGAGAACCTGTCACCATGTAATCTGCAGGCAGTGTGTTATAGAGCAGGAGGAGCTGAAGAAGATTATATATAAAGAGAACTGTCACCATGTAATCTGCAGGCAGTGTGTTATAGAACAGGAGGAGCTGAGCAGATTAATATATAAAGAGAACCTGTCACCATGTAATCTGCAGGCAGTGTGTTATAGAGCAGGAGGAGTTGAGCACATTATATATAAAGAGAACCTGTCACCATGTAATCTGAAGGCAGTGTGTTATAGAGCAGGAGGAGCTGAAAAGATTATATATAAAGAGATCCTGTCACCGTGTAATCTGCATAGTGTTATAGAGCAGGAGGAGCTGAGCAGATTACAAATAAAGAGAACCTGTCACCATGTAATCTGCAGGCAGCGTGTTATAGAGCAGGAGGAGCGGAGCAGATTATATTTAAAAGAGAACCTTCACAATGTAATCTGCAGGCAGCGTGTTATAGAGCAGGAGGAGCTGAGAAGATTATATATAAAGAGAACCTGTCACCATGTAATCTGCAGGCAGTGTGTTATAGAGCAGGAGGGAGCTGAGAAGATTATATATAAAGAGAACCTGTCACCATGTAATCTGCAGGCAGTGTGTTATAGAACAGGAGGAGCTGAGCAGATTATATATAAAGAGAACCTGTCAGCATGTAATCTGCAGGCAGTGTGTTATAGAGCAGGAGGAGTTGAGCACATTATATATAAAGAGAACCTGTCACCATGTAATCTGAAGGCAGTGTGTTATAGAGCAGGAGGAGCTGAAAAGATTATATATAAAGAGATCCTGTCACCGTGTAATCTGCATAGTGTTATAGAGCAGGAGGAGCTGAGCAGATTACAAATAAAGAGAACCTGTCACCATGTAATCTGCAGGCAGCGTGTTATAGAGCAGGAGGAGCTGAGCAGATTATATATAAAGAGAACCTGTCACCCATGTAATCTGCAGGCAGTGTGGTTATAGAGCAGGAGGAGCGGAGCAGATGATATATAAAGAGAACCTGTCACCGTGTAATCTGCAGGCAGCGTGTTATAGAGCAGGAGGAGCGGAGCAGATTATATTTAAAGAGAACCTGTCACCATGTAATCTGCAGGCAGCGTGTTATAGAGCAGGAGGAGCGGAGCAGATTATATTTAAAGAGAACCTGTCACCATGTAATCTGCAGGCAGCGTGTTATAGAGCAGGAGGAGCTGAGCAGATTATATATAAAGAGAAGCTGTCACCATGTAATCTGCAGGCAGCGTGTTATAGAGCAGGAGGAGCGGAGCAGATTATATTTAAAGAGAACCTGTCACAATGTAATCTGCAGGCAGTGTGTTATAGAGCAGGAGGAGCTGAGCAGATTATATATAAAGAGAACCTGTCACCATGTAATCTGCAGGCAGTGTGTTATAGAGCAGGAGGAGCTGAGCAGATTATATATAAAGAGAACCTGTCACCGTGTAATGTGCAGGCAGTGTGTTATAGAGCAGGAGGAGCTGAGCAGAAAGAGACACCTTCACCTTCAAAACAGAAGAGGAAGGAGATACCTCCACCTCCAAATGTAAGAGGAAGAAGACACCTCCACCTTCAAAACAGAAGAGGAAGGAGACCCCTCCATATCCAAACATAAGAAGTAGACACGTCAAACTCCAAACTGAAAAGGAAGGTGACACCTGTAACTCCAAAGATAATAGGAAGGAGACATGAGAGGATAGGACCCTGCAGAACAAGTGGAGTCAGAGTGAAGTAAGGAATATTCTCATTGCAGGTCAGGCTGTCCGTGATTTTTATTTCAGTTATCCAGAAAAATGTAAAAAGAAGGTTGTGAACTCTGCCTGTATTCCAGCAGGAGTCACATGATGGCAGGCAGGATCTCCCTGTGGTGAGTACCGCTCCAGTGCTTCACCTGTTACACCGTATGAACCAGATCTACCGTATATAGTCTATATAGTTGGGGTTAAACTATTCTTTGTAAGGGGTTAAGTGATACCTTTAAAATCTGGAAGATGTGCAAATGAGTTCCCCAGGCAAATGACAGCATCAAATCCCAATCCAGGGCGAGAGATGTCCTGATCCAGAGACAGCCAGTTACCCTCCTCAATTACTGGAAAAGACAGATTATTAGTATCAGAGACGGACGTTCCCCCCACAGATATAAGGGCAGGATTCATTGCTCATCATGTTCCATCAAAAATCTCATTTCTAACCAATCATCCATTCATCATCCATCCATAGATATAACCTGCTCCACCATACACAGCCCCCCTGGGTAGAACTAGACAGCGATTGATATTAAAGAGTTTGATGCCCAGAATTTCACCAGGCAGCCCCCGTATCTTAGCATCCTATTTCATGTTCCGATGCTCTCCTTTGTCCGCAGGACAAAGGCATTTTATGGGGATCCGGCAATGTCCCGGGCTCTGATGGGCGGGCTTCAGCGCTGCCCTAGACTGTAAAACGGCTAAAGCCCGCCCATCAGAGCCAGTGACGTCACCAAATATCCTGCTGGGCTAAAGCCTTCACCCAGCAGTGTATTGAATGAATAAAAAAAGCCTTTGCCATGCGCTGGATTGAGAGCTCATGTTAGTGGGCTGTCTGGGTGAAAATGTGGGTATGTCTGGGTTCAGCTCTGAACCAGGACAACCCCTTTAACCAGTCACCAGCTGAGCTGGAGGAAGGAGCCACAGGATGTTATTTCTCTCTAGGTCACGATGGAGACAAGGTCTTACTACGTTGCACCTTTACAGACACTTCTGCATACTGGGCTGGGTCTCAGTCCTTCTGCCTGGAGACAATTTCCTCTCCTGTCATGGGGTTGAGTATGCTAAAGCTCTCTCACAAGTGCACTGCCCAGATAAGGAGGGTGGATGGACGGTGCCTCCGCGGAGAGTGTCTACACCTCACCGGAGCGCCCCTTCCTTACTGCCCGGCTGAGGGGGCTGGATGGGTGGTGCCTCCGCGGAAAGTGTCTACACCTCACTGGAGCGCCCCTTCCTTACTGCCCGGCTGAGGGGGCTGGATGGGTGGGGGGTCTGTGGAGAGTGCCTACACCTCACTGGAGCGCCCCTTCCTTACTGCGCGGCTGAGGGGGTTGGATGGGTGGTGCCTCCGCGAAGTGTCTCTACACCTCACTGGAGCGCCCCTTTCTTACTGCCCGGCTGAGGGGGCTGGACGGGTGGGGGATCTGTGGAGAGTGCCTACACCTCACTGGAGCGCCCCTTCCTTACTGCCCGGCTGAGGGGCTGGACGGGTGGGGGATCTGTGGAGAGTGCCTACACCTCACTGGAGCGCCCCTTCCTTACTGCCCGGCTGAGGGGGTTGGATGGGTGGGGGATCTGTGGAGAGTGTCTACACCTCACTGGAGCACCCCTTCCTTACTGCCCGGCTGAAGGGGTTGGATGGGTAGTGCCTCCGCGGAGAGTGTCTACACCTCACTGGAGCACCCCTTCCTTACTGCGCGGCTGAGGGGGTTGGATGGACGGCGCCTCCATGGAGCGTGTCTACACCTCACTGGAGCGCCCCTTCCTTACTGCACGGCTGAGGGGGCTGGATGGGTGGTGCATTCGTGCACACTCTCTACACCTCACTGGAGCGCCCTCTAGTTATTGAAGTAAGGCAAATCACGTCAGTGCCTTTATCAATATGCCGCTGGTGTTTGTGACAATAATATGACTTCCATTTCTCTGTGATGGTACATTTCACCCAACAAATAGCCCCTGACCAACCTTTTCCCGTTGGGGATGATGGGAAACCTTCTCAGGGAGATGCAGTGACCCCATGCCCGTTCTTGCGATCAGTGGGGTCCCAGTAGTCTGATCCCACCAATCGGATAATTATCCCCTATCCTAAGTATAGGATGTTGTCCCAAAAGTTGAATCTGCAGCGGCAAGTCATTGGCTGTGTTTCCCTTACGGTGGGAATCCATGGATAGGAAAGCGGATTCGTTCTATAAGAAAAAAAGTCTCACCTTCTGTGGCCTAGAAAACGGCCCTGACATCTATTTGTACCACAAGGGCACTGCGAATCTGACTGAGCCATTTGTGTTAAAATGTTAAAGAGGGTTATCTAGGAGAGATCTTACAGAACCTGCCCTCTCTGAAGTCCACAGCGGAGGTCTTATAATTCTTCTGAATGTTTGGCAGAGTAGCTATTAAGGTGAAGCGCTGGTCTGCCGATGTACAGGTGTACCCACTGCGATGTCTTTGAATAATTATTCGATATCTTGTAGAATATACTATAGCCATATGACAATAAGCCTAAGGCTTGTCAAAGCAGGTGTGTCCCTTTGAAACATTGCAGATAGTTAGGATGGTATGCTGCTCTGAACTGCACGGTGGACGTTGAATGCACAGAGAAGTGAGCGATTTGACGTTCCATGTGGTCTTCAGTCATTTTACCAATGTAAGGTCTCTTTTACTATGGTTTATGGTGAATGTATTTTACACAATATCCATTCAGTGTGAACGTAGCTGATGGATGGACTGCAGACGTACAGAGCCACCCACGACCCATTTCTGTGCCCTGCTGCAGCACTCAGGTTCAGACAATTCCTTCTAGATGCCTTTTCCCCAACACAATCAAGAATCCAGTTCTTCAGCTCCTCCAGAGATTATTGGAGAAGGCAGTATTAGAAGAAGGGCCATCTTCAGAAATGGTGTGTGTTTGGAAGGAAATGTTTTTCTGGCCACAATACATCTCATGAATACAGTGTACTTGAGAAAGTATTCAGCCCCCTGGAACTTTTCAACCTTTTGCCACATTTCAGGCTTCAAACAAAAAGATCTAACATTCTAATGTTTTAACGTCTAACGTTTTTGGTGAAGAATCAACAACAAGTGGTCACAATTGTGAAGTGGAACGGAATTTATTGGATCATTTAAACTTTTTTTTGTAATAATAAAACTGAAAAGTGGGGCGTGCAAAATTATTAGTCCCCCTTGCATTAATACTTTGCTATGATTACAGCTGCGGTCTCTTGGGGATGTCTCTATCAGTTTTGCACATCTAGAGACTGAAATTCTTGCCCGTTCTTCCTTGCAAAACAGCTTGAGCTCTTTGAGGTTGGATGGAGACGTTTGTGAACAGCAGTTTTCAGCTCTTTCCACATCTTCTCCATTGGATTCAGGTCTGGACTGTGACTCGGCCGTTCTAAGACCTGGAGACCTTTATTTTTGAACCATTCCATTGTAGATTTTGCTTTATGTTTGGGATCATTGTTTTGTTGGAAGATAAATCTCCGTCCTAGTCTCAGGTCTTTTCATCCAGAATGGTCCTGTATTTGGCTCCATCCATCATCTTCCCTGTCCCTGCTGATGAAAAGCCCAAACCATGATGCTGCCCCCACCATGTCTGACAGTGGGGATGGTGTGTTCAGGGGGATGAGCTGTGTCGCTTTTACACCAAACATATCATTTTGCATTGTTTCCAAAAAGTCTGATTTTGGTTTCCTCTGAGCAGAGCCCCTTCTTCCACATGTTTGGTGTCTCCCAGGGGCTTGTGGCAAACTGTAAACCAGACTTTTTATAGATATCTGTGAGAAATGGCTTCTTCTTGCCGCTCTTCCATAAAGGGCAGATCTGTGAAGTGTTGGACTGATTGTTGTCCTGTGGACAGACTCTCCCACCTCAGCTGTAGATCTCTGCAGTTCATCCAGAGTGATCATGGGCCTCTTGGCTCCATCTCTGATCAGTCTTCTCCTTGTTTAGAGGGACGGCCGGGTCTTGGTAGATTTGCAGTGGTCTGATACTCCTTCCAGTACAATATGACGCTTGCACAGTGCTCCTTGGGATGTTTAATGTTGGGAAATCTTTTGGTCTCCAAATCCGGCTTTAAACTTCTCCACAACAGTATCAGGACCTGCCTGGTGTGTTCCTTGGTCTTCATGATGCAGAACCCTGAGACTATCACAGAGCAGGTGCATTTATACCGAGACTTGATTACACACAGGTGGATTCTATGTATCTTCATCAGTCATTTAGGACGACATTGGATCATTCAGAGATCAGAGATCAACTTCTGGACTGAAAGGAAATGGGACGAATAATTTTGCACGAACAACTTTTCAGTTTTATTATTACAAAAAAGTTTAAATGATCCAATAAATTTCCTTCCACTTCACAATTGTGACCCACTTGTTGTTGATTCTTCACCAAAAATGTAAAATGTTATCTCTTTTTGTTTGAAGCCTGAAATGTGGCAAAAGGTTGAAAAGTTCCAGGGGGCTGAATACTTTCACAAGGCACTGTATCTACCTGCACGTTCCCGTGTTGCCTAGCCACAGGATATTGGTCATAGTGCACACAAATTTAAAGGGGTTGTCCGGGTTCAGAGAAGAACCCGGACATACCTGCAATTTCACCCAGGCAGCCCGCCTGAAGAGGGCATCGGAGCAACCTATGCTCTGATGCCCTCCTTTGCCCTGCGCTAATTAGCGCAGGGCAAAGGAATTTAGCCAGGTTCCGGTGACGTACCGGTCCCTGCCGGGCAGAGGCTTCCGCCCGGCAGTGAGCCGGTGACGTCATCGGCGCTGATGGACGGGCTTTAGCGCTGCCCTAGCCAGTAAAACGGCTAGGGCAGCGCTAAAGCCGGCCCATTAAGGCCGGTGACGTCACCGAACTCACTGCCGGGCGGAAGTACCCGCCCGGCAGCGAGTATTTATAAACAAAAGAGACCTTGCCCTGCGCGATCTAGCGCAGGGCAAGGGGGGGGCATCGGAGCATGAGATGCTCCGATGTCCTCTTCAGGCGGGCTGCCTGGGTGAAATTGCAGGTATGTCCGGGTTCTTCTCTGAACCCGGACAACCCCTTTAATCTGAAACTCACTTGTCTGTCCTTCTGTATTTTCTTCTGCTCCCAGGGTGTTGGCAAGAGGGCAGTGTTTCTGACACGCTCCCTAAGGAGGCACAGCGTGAATGACATCCCGTAGATCAGGGGTCAGCAACCTCCGGCACTCCAAGTGTTGTGAAACTACATCACCCATCATGCACACTTGTTTGCTGTTCTCTAAACTCTCACACAAGTGGAAGGAGCATGCTGGGAGTTGTGCAGGGTGGGCCATTTCTATGGATACACCTAAATACAATGGGAATGGTTGGTGATATTAACTTCCTGTTTGTGACACATTAGTATATGGGAGGGGGGAAACTTTTCAAGATGGGTGGTGACCATGGCGGCCATTTTGAAGTCAGCCATTTTGGATCCAACTTTAGTTTTTTCAATGGGAAGAGGGTCATGTGACACATCAAACTTATTGAGAATTCCACAACAAAATCAATGGTGTGCTTGGTTTTAACTGAAATTTATTCTTTCATGAGTTATTTACAAGTTTCTGACCACTTATAAAATGTGTTCAAAGTGCTGCCCATTGTGTTGGATTGTCAATGCAACCCTCTTCTCCCAGTCTTCACACACTGATAGCAACACCGCAGAAGAAATGCTAGCACAGGCTTCCAGTATCTGCACATCTTGTATCTTCACAGCATAGACAATTGCCTTCAGATGACCCCAAAGATAAAAGTCTAAGGGTCAGATCGGGAGACCTTGGGGGCCATTCAACTGGCCCACGATGACCAATCCACTTTCCAGGAAACTGTTCATCTAGGAATGCTCGGACCTGACACCCATAATGCGGTGGTCACCATCCTGCTGGAAAAACTCAAAAACTCAGGGAACGTGCCAGTTTCAGTGCATTAAGAGGGAAACACATCATCATGTAGCAGGTGAATGGCCCCCAAGGTCTCCCGATCTGACCCCCCAAGATAGACCCCAAGGTCTATCTTCTGATGGATCTGCACACAACCATGCTACTGGGACAAGATAATGGCTGTTTGATCACAACGAGTCAGAGCTAGTCCCAACTCAGGAGCTGAAATACCGGGTTTCATCATAAATTCTTGTCAGCTAAGGATAAAGTTGTCTTCAGAGAGGAGAGACTCAATTCCTGAAGCGGCCAAGTCACCTCTTTCCTCACTCCAAAGTGTTCCTTTTGCTATGTCATGAAAATATGGATCTCGTGTCTTCATAACATATGTAATAGTAGGAGTCATATCTCTGGACAATATACACTCCTTGGAACAGAGGTCTCAAGAGCCTTGATAAGGGTTTTTTTTATTTTTTTTGGATGTTCCTTCAACTCACAGAGAGCTGAAGAGGTGACTACAAGCCTAGCATCTGCTACATGGCAAATCTCTGTTCCCCCAGCCTCAGAAAAGTCCTATATATGCCTCTGCCTGTGACTCAGGTGCGTCTGGTGGGTCCAGAAAAGGTGGCGAAAGAAGAAAAGATTGTTATCCAACCTGAAAGATCTCAGGGCTGTCGGAGCAGAGCCTCTAGGTGTAATGGTAACGCCCCCGTTGCTCCTAGAGGCTGATTTTCATATACTGAAATATCATTTTTCTCAGCCATGCAAACACATATGAACATGGGACCAACACAAATGTCTTCAGCTGCCAAGCGCACATGTATCAGGTCAGCCAGTGTCATAGGTAAGATATCCAACATTGTTCTCACCATGTTCTGATTTATTGAAGATGGTGTGTGTATATATTCTAATAGCTTCCATTATGGCCTGGTTCTCGTTTTTGTGGTCACTCTCGAAAGACCGTCACTGAAGTCTGCCAGGCATTACAGATCAACACAAGGACAACCGGTGATACCTAGGATTTCCACTCAGCTTGGTATTGCTATCTTAGCAGCCTGAAGGCCTATATGGTTTCTAACCACCACCTTGTCAGGTTTGCTTCAGAGCCTAAAAGAATCCCGTTCCAGCATTTATTACCCGGCCCCTCCTTGTGGTTGCCTATAGCGCTAGCTGCACTGGCTGACCATCACTTTTAAACATTAGAAGATTCTCTGAGACTCTGTTTCTTTGGCATCAAGGGCCCAATAAGGTCCAACGAGAAATTAGTGCCACTAGCTCGGAGAATCAGAAGTGGTGCCAGTTTCATCAGTCTCTCTACCTTCTCAGCTACCATTTCCTGGGCTGAACTGGAGAACATACCACAGGAACAAATTTACAATGCTGCTGCAAGGTCAATGTCTTCACCCTTGCTAAAGGAACACAGGCTGGATGTCCTCACCACATAGGTCTCTATTTACCATAGAATATCTGAATGGGGTATTCTGTTCCATCCACTTGAACACTGTTTAGTAGGCTGAACTGCTGTAGGACATCCAGGAGGACGTCCATGTATTTACCTGAAGTTTTCATTTCCTGTGGTCCATAGGCAGCACAGCTTTCCTCCCTTTAATAAATTGAAAAGGGTTTTCCAAGACATATATACTGATCAACTTTCATCAGTATCAACTTTCAACCTTCTCAACCAGCTGATTGGAGGGGGTCCTGGGTATCAGACCTCCATCATCCATACACAAGACATTCCAGTCTACCAGCCACAGATACAATACCCCTATCCTTCATACATATAGCATTCTCCTCCATCATTCATACAAGGAGTCTGCTCAAAGACAATGTTTCTTTCCACAGCCACATCTATTAGTGTGGTCCATGTCCCTGTTGCCCTGATCCCTTTTTGCTATTGTTCTGGAGCCTGTTCTTCAAGGTCTGGTGTTCAGTACATATAGATTGTTTCGTAAAAATCCACAGAATGACTCCATTCCGATGGTGGTCTATATACGCTGAGCTGCAATTTGTGTATAATATTTGACAAGGAACATTTGCTGTCTTCCTCTCTTCTGGCATTAAAACTAATTATATTCCATGTCTGTTACTCATCATACTCTACCCGACTGTGTGGACCCTGCCTTCCAGAATCAATACATTCACTCATACACTACAGAGAGTAATCCCTCACCCCACTTGTCAAATGCGGGCTCCTTTCTTCTGTTCCAGCGAGTCTTCAAAGCATACTTCAACATTTTATCACTGGCATCAACACTGACCACCGAGAATCCTTCCTCTACCAACATCTCAGAGTCTACCCTGAAGAAGAGGACAGGAGAGTAAGAGGCTGAAAAACAACAGAGTGCTCCTAGATATAGTGATAACAAACAGAGTGCTCCTAGATATAGTGATAACAAACAGAGTACTACTAGATATAGTGATAACAGAGTGCTCCTAGATACAGTGATAACAAACAGAGTGCTCCTAGATATAGTGATAACAGAGTGCTCTTAGATATAATGATAACAAGAGTGCTCTAGATATAGTGATAACAGAGTGCTCCTAGTATAGTGAAACAGAGTGCTCCTAGATTATGATCAGAGTGCTCCTGATATAACAGAGTGCTCCTAGATATAGTGATAACAGAGTGCTCCTAGATATAACAGAGTGCTCCTAGATATAGTGATAACAGAGTGCTCCTAGATATAGTGATAACAGAGTGCTCCTAGATATAGTGATAACAAACAGAGTGCTCCTAGATATAGTGATAACAGAGTGCTCCTAGATATAGTGATAACAGAGTGCTCCTAGATAATAAACAGAGTTGCTCCTAGATATAGTGATAAAGAGTGCTCCTAGATATAACAGAGTGCTCCTAGATATAGTGATAACAGAGTGCTCCTAGATATAGTGATAACAGAGTGCTCCTAGATATAGTGATAACAAGAGTGCTCCTAGATATAGTGATAATAACAGAGTGCTCCTAGATATAGTGATAAACAACAGAGTGCTCCTAGATATAGTGATAACAAACAGAGTGCTCCTAGATATAGTGATAACAGAGTGCTCCTAGATATAGTGATAACAGAGTGCTCCTAGATATAGTGATAACAAACAGAGTGCTCCTAGATATAGTGATAACAGAGTGCTCCTGCAGATATAGTGATAACAGAGTGCTCCTAGATATAGTGATAAAAAACAGAGTGCTCCTAGATATATAGTGATATACAAACAGAGTGCTCCTAGAATATAGTGATAACAGAGTGCTCCTAGATATAGTGATAACAAACAGAGTGCTCCTAGATATTAGTGATAACAGAGTGCTCCTAGATATAGTGATAACAGAGTGCTCCTAGATATAGTGATAACAGAGAGTGCTCCTAGATATAGATATAGTGATAACAGAGTGCTCCTAGATATAGTGATAACAGATGAAACAGATAGAGAGTGATAACAGAGTGCTCCTTAGATATTAGTGATAACAGAGTGCTCCTAGATATAGTGATTAACAAACAGAGTGCTCCTAGATATAGTGATAACAGAGTGCTCCTAGATATAGTGATAACAGAGTGCTCCTAGATATAGTGATAACAAACAGAGTGCTCCTATATAGTGATAACAGAGTGCTCCTAGATATAGTGAACAAACAGAGTGCTCCTAATATAGTGATAACAGAGTGCTCCTAGATATAGTGATAACAGAGTGCTCCTAGATATAGTGATAACATAACAGAGTGCTCCTAGATAGATAAGTGATAACTAGATATAGAGTGCTCTAGATATAGTGATAACATAGAGTGCTCCTAGATATAGTGATAACAGAGTGCTCCTAGATATAGTGATATAACAGAGTGCTCCTATAGATATTAGTGATAACAGAGTGCTCCTAGATATAGTGATATAACAATAGAGTGCTACTAGATATAGTGATAACAGAGTGCTCCTAGATATAGTGATAATAAGTAGAGTACTACTAGATATAGTGATAACAAACAGATATAGTGATAACACAGTGCTCCTAGATATAGTGATAAAAACAGAGTGCTCCTAGATATAGTGATAACAGAGTGCTCCTAGATATAGTGATAACAAGTAGAGTACTACTAGATATAGTGATAACAGAGTGCTCCTAGATATAGTTAGAACAAGTAGAGTACTACTAGATATAGTGATAACAGAGTGCTCCTAGATATAGTTAGAACAAGTAGAGTACTACTAGATATAGTGATGATAACAAGTAGAGTGCTCCTAGATTTAATGATGATAACAAGCAAAGTGCTACTATATATAGTGATGATAATAAGTAGAGTGCTCCTAGATATACTGATGATAACACGTAGAGTGCTCCTAGATATCGTGATAACATGTAGAGTGCTATTAGATATAGTGATAACAATTTGAGTGCTCCTAGATATAGTGATAACAAGTAGATAGTTCCTAGTTATACTGATAACAAGAAGAGTGCTCCAAGATATAATGATAACAAGCAAAGTGCTATTAGATATAGTAATGATAACAAGGAGAGTGCTCCTAGATATAGTGATAAAAAGCAGAGTGCTCCTAAATATAGAGATAACAAGTAGAGTGCTAATAGATATAGTGATAACAAGTAGAGTGCTCCTAGTTATCCTGATAACAATTTGAGTGCTCTTAGATATAGTGATGATAACGTAGAGTGCTCCTAGATATAGTGATGATAACATGTAGAGTGCTATTAAATATAGTAATGATAACAAGTAGAGTGCTCCTAGATATAGTGATTAGTGTTGATCGAGCACCAAAGTGCTCGGGTGCTTGGGTAGAACACTTGGTGATGCTCGAGTTCTCTACAGAGCACCAGAGCACAATGGAAGTCAATGGGAGAACCAGAGCACTAAACCAGGCACCCCCTGCTCTGAAGAGGGGAGGGTGTCTGGTTTATAGGGAAAGGTGAGAAAATGATGGAAACATCACTGAAATGGTTTGGGAACAGCATGAGGAGGATCATGTCGCTGCTGGGAACAATGTTGTCCGAGTATTACGCCACTTTTACAGAATGACAATAATACACCCAAAACCGAAGATAAAATCGATTTTAGAGGAAATATTGTTAGGAAATTACACTGAATGTCACAGGTATTTAGGATGTTCAAACGTTATACAGCAGATGTTGTGCAGGTAATATCGCCGGCACTAACGGCAGAAAAAATTACACTGAATGTCACAGGTATTTAGGATGTTCAAATGTTATACAGCAGATGTGGCGCAAGGAACGTCGCCTTGATTAGCGGCAGAAAAAATTACACTGAACGTCACAGGTATTTAGGATGTTCAAACGTTATACAGCAGACGTAGCACAGGTAATATTGCCGTCACTAACAGCAGAAAAATTACACTGAATGTCACAGGTATTTAGGATGTTAAAACATTATACAGCAGACGTAGCGCTGGGAATGTCGCCTTCATTAGCGGCAGAAAAAAATACACTGGATGTCAGGTATTTAGGATACAAAAATGTTATACAGCAGACGCTGCGCAGGTAATGTTGCCTTGATTAGCGACAGAAAAATACACTGGATGTCAGGTATTTAGGACACACAAACGTTATACAGCAGATGCTGCGCAGGTAATGTCACCTTGATTAGCATAGTTACATAGTTTATAAGGCCGAAAAAAGACATCTGTCCATCCAGTTCGGCCTGTTTTCCTACAAGTTGATCCAGAGGAAGGCAAAAAACCCCTGTGAGGTAGAAGCCAATTTTCCTCACTTTAGGGGGAAATAATTCCTTCCCGACTCCAATCAGGCATCAGAATAACTCCCTGGATCAACAACCCCTCTCTAGTAACTATAACCTGTAATATTATTACCCTCCAGAAATACATCCAGGCCCCTCCTGAACTCTTATAGTGAACTTACCATCACCACCTCCTCAGGCAGAGAGTTCCATAGTCTCACTGCTCTTACAGTAAAGAGTCCATAGTCTCACTGCTCTTACAGTAAAGAGTCCATAGTCTCACTGCTCTTACCATAAAGAATCCTCTTTTATGTTTCTGTACAAACTTTTCCTCCAGACGCAGAGGATGTCCCCTCGTCACAGTCCTGGGGATAAATAGATGATGGGAGAGATCTCTGTACTGACCTCTGATATATTTATACATAGTTATTAGATCTCCCCTCAGTCGTCTTTTTTCTAAATTAAATAACCCTAATTTTGGGATCTTTCTGGGTCCTGTAGTCCACCCATTCCAGTTATTACTTTAGTTTCCCTCCTCTGAACCCTCTCCAGTTCTGCTATGTCTGCCTTGTTCACAGGAGCCCAGAACTGTACACAGTCCTCCATGTGTGGTCTGACTAGTGATGTGTAAAGTGGCAGGACTATGTTCTCATCACCGCCATCTATGCCTCTTTTGATGCAACCCATTATCTTATTGGCCTTGGCCATGATAGAGGGCTCATTGATATAGTGATGTTAACAAGTAGAGTGCTCCTAGATCTAGTGATGTTAACAAATAGAGTGCTCCTAGATATAGTGATGTTAACAAGTAGACTGCTCCTAGATATAGTGATGTTAACAAATAGAGTGCTCCTAGATATAGTGATGTTAACAAGTAGAGTGCTCCTAGATATAGTGATGTTAACAAGTAGAGTGCTTCTAGATATAGTGATGATAAAAAGTACAGTGCTAATAGATATAGGGATATTAAGGCTACTTTCACATTAGCGTTTTTAAATTCCGGTATTGAGTTCCGTTATAGGGGCTCAATACCGGAAAAAAACGCTTCAGTTTTGTCCCCATTCATTGTCAATGGGGACAAAACTGAACTGAAGACAACGGAATGCTCCTGAAAGCATTCCGTTCCGTCTTCAGACCGGAGAACAAACTGCAGCATGCTGCGGTTTGCTCTCCGGTCCAGGCATCCGCACCAAGACGGATCCGGAATGACCCCCAATGCAAGTCAATGGGGACGGATCCGTTTGGTGTGGACACACCAGTAATCCGGATCTGTCCTCCATTGATTTGCAATGGGGGGTCATTCCGGATCCGGTTACATACATAGATACATAGATACAGACAGACATACAGACATACACACATACATACTCACATACTCCAGGGACGCCGGCATCATGTCTTCACGCGCCTCCTGCGCGCAGCTATGAAGTTTCCCCACTGCGCCCAGCAGAGGGAGCTGTGGGGAATCGTCATCACTGCGCGCAGGAAGCGCGTGAAGACGTTCTGCCGGCGTCCCTGGAGTATGTGAGTATGTATGTATGTATGTCTGTATGTCTGTATGTCTGTATGTCTGTGTCTTGTTCCATGTTAACATGTGTGGGGCCGGAGCGCCACTAGTAGAGTGCTCCTAGATATAGTGATGATAACAAACAGAGTGCTCCCAGATCTAGTGATGTTAACAAGTAGACTGCTCCTAGATATAGTGATGATAACAAGTAGACTGCTCCCAGATCTAGTGATGTTAACAAGTAGAGTGATCCTAAATATAGTGATGTTAACAAGAAAAGTGCTCCTAGATCTAGTAATGATAGCAAGAAGAGTGCTCCTAGATATAGTAATAACAAGAAGAGTGCTCTTAGATATAGTAATGATAACAAGAAGAGTGCTCCTAGATATAGTAATGATAACAAGAAGAGTACTCCTAGATATAGTGATAACAATTAGACTGCTGCTACATATAGTGAGGATAACAACCAAAGTGCTCCTAGATATAGCAATCACAAGCAGAGTGCTCCTAGATATAGCGATCACAAGGAGAGTGCTCCTAGATATAGTGATAACAAGTATAGTGCTATCAAGTAGAGTGCTCCTAGATATAGTGATTATAACAAGTAGAGTGCCCCTAGATATAGTAATGATAACAAGTAGAGTGCCCCTAGATATAGTAGTGATAACAAGCAGAGCTTTCCTAGATATAGGAGATATGGTGACAAGTATAGTGCTACAGGAGATGGGAATCACAAGTAGAGCACTGCTAAAGACATATATAATCAGCAGAGTGCTCCTAGATATAGTGATTATAAGAAGTAGAGTGCTACTAGATATAGTGATAAGTAGAGTGCTCTTAGATATGGTGATGATGACAAGTAGAGTTCTCCTAGATATAATGGTGATAACAATTGGAGTACTACTAAAGACTACTACTAGCAATGATAACAAGTAGAGTGCTCCTAGATATAGTGATATCAAGTAAAGTGCTCCTAGATATAGTGATATCAAGTTGAGTGCTACTAGATATAGTGATGATAACCACTAGAGTACTCCTAAAATGCAATGATAATAAGTATGGTGCTACTAGGAACGGCAATGATAACAAGTAGAGTGTTCCTACGGAAAGTGATGGTAACAAGTAGAGTGCTCCAAGGTAATGTATTATCAATTATACACAGTGGTAAAGCAGTGCATTAATGGTAGCATAGGACGATAGAGCTGTGTATTTTTGGTAGTAAAGGATGACAGAGCAGTGCCTTACTGATAGTAAGGAGTAGAGTGCTACTAGATATAGTGATGATAACAAGCAGAGTGCTCCTCAATACATCAATGATAAAAAGGAGAGTGCTACTAGATATAGTGATGATAACAAGTAGAGTGATACTAGAGACAGCAGAGGCAAGTAGAGTGCTAGTACATATTGTAATAATAACAAGTAAAGAGTTTCATTGTATAGTACTGATAACTAGTAAAGTTATCAGATAACAGAGTACAAAGATAACAAGTAGAGTGCTACAAGAGACAGCAATGATAACAAGTAGAGTGCTCCTAGATATAGTGATAACAAGTAGAGTGCTCCTAGATACGGCGATAACTAGTAGAGTGCTCCTAGATATAATGATGTTAACAAGTAGAGTGCTCCTAGATATAGTGATAACAAGTAGAGTGCTCCTAGATATAAAGATAATAACACGTAGAGTGCTCCTAGATATAAAGATAATAACAAGTAGAGTGCTCCTAGATATAAAGATAATAACAAGTAGAGTGCTCCTAGGTATAGTGAGAACAAGCAGAATGCTCATAGATATAGTGATAACAAGTAGAGTGCTCCTAGATATAAAGATAATAACAAGTAGAGTGCTCCTAGATATAGTGAGAACAAGCAGAATGCTCCTAGATATAGTGATAACAAGTAGAGTGCTCCTAGATATAGTGATAAACAAGTAGAGTGCTCCTAGATATAGTGATAACAAGTAGAGTGCTCCTAGATATAGTGATAACAAGTAGAGTGCTCCTAGATATAGTGATAACAAGTAGAGTGCTCCTAGATATAGTGATAACAAGTAGAGTGCTCCTAGATATAGTGATAAACAAGTAGAGTGCTCCTAGATATAGTGATAACAAGTAGAGTGCTCCTAGATATAGTTATGATAAGAAGTAGTGTTCCTAGAGACTGCAATGACAAGTAGAGTAAGTATATTACTGATAGTACAGGATGATAGAGTAGTAATTAAAGATAGTACAGGATGATAGTATATTACTGATAGTACAGAATGATAGAGCAGTATATTACTGATAGTACAGGATGATAGAGCAGTATATTTCTGATAGTACAGGATGATACTATATTACTGACAGGATGAGAGGATGATAGAGCGGTATATTATTGATAATACAGAATGATAAAGCACTAAATTACTGATCATACAGGATGATAGAGCAGTATATTACTGATCATACAGGATGATAGAGCACCATATTACTGATAGTACAGGATGATAGTATATTACTGATGGTACAGGATGATAGAGCAGTATATTACTGATAGTACAGGATGATAGAGCAGTATATTATTGATAATACAGAATGATAGAGTACTAAATTACTGACCATACAGGATGATAGAGCACTATATTAACGATCATACAGGATGATAGAGCATTATATTACTGATCATACAGGATGATAGAGCACTATATTACTGATGGTACAGGATGATAGAGCACTATATTACTGACCATACAGGATGATAGAGCACTATATTACTGATCATACACGATGATAGAGCAGTATATTACTGATGGTACAGGATGATAGAGCAGTATATTACTGATAGTACAGGATGATAGTATATTACTGATAGAATAAGACGATAGAGCAGTATACTGATATTACAGGATCACAGAGAACTATATCACTGATAGTACAGGATGATAGAGCAATATATTACTGATAGTACAGGATGATAGAGCAGTATATTACTAATAGTACAGCATGACAGCGCACTATATTACTGATAGTACGGGATGATGAAGAACTATATTACTGATAGTACAGCATGATAGAGCACTATTTTACTGATAGTACAGGATGATACTATATTACTGATAACACATGATGATAGAGCACTATATTACTGATAGTACAGGGTGATAGAGCACTATATTACTGATAGTATAGGATAATAGATCAGTATATTACTGTTAGTACGAGATGATAGAGCAGTATATTACGGATAGTACAGGATGACAGAGCAGTATATTACTGATAGTATAGTATGATAGAGCAGTATATTATTGATAGTATAGGATGATAGACTGCTATATTATTGATAGTACAGAATAATAGAACACTATACTACTGATCATACAGGATGATAGTTCGGTGCATTACGGAGAGTACAGGATGATAGAGCAGTATATTACTGATAGCACAGAATGACAGTGCACTACTACTGATAGTACAGGATGATAGAGCAGTATATTACTGATAGTACCAGATAATTGAGCAGTGCATTACTGATAGCAGTATATTACTGATAGTACAGGGTGATAGATCAGTGCATTACTGGTATTACAGGATGATAGAGCACGATATTACTGATAGTACAAGATAATAGAGCAGTACATTACTGATAGTACAGGATGATAGAGCACTATTTCTGATAGTACAGGATAATAGATCAGTGCATTACTAATATTACAGATCACTATATTACTGATAGCACAGGATAATAGAGCAGTACATTACTGACAGTGAAGGATGATAGAGCGCAATATTACTGATAGTACAGGATGATAAAGCACTAAATAACCGACGATGCAGGATGAGAATATATTACTGATAGTACAGGATGATAGTATATTACTGATAGTACAGGATGATAGAGCTCTATATTACTGATAGTACAGGATGATAGAGAACTATATTACTGATAGTACAGGATGATAGTATATTACTGATAGTACCGGATGATAGAGCTCTATATTACTGATAGTACAGGATAATAGAGCAGTACATTACTGGTAGTACAGGATGATAAAGAACTATATTACTGATAGTACAGGATGATAGTATATTAGTGATAGTACAGGATAATAGAGCAGTATATTACTGATAGTACAGGATGATAGAGAACTATATTACTGATAGTACAGGATGATAGTATATTACTGATAGTACAGGATAATAGAGCAGTACATTACTGATAGTACAGGATGATAGAGCGCAATATTACTGATAGTATAGGATGATAAACACTACATTACTGATAGTACAGGATGATAGAGCGATATATTACTGATAGTACAGGATGATAGTATATTACTGATAGTACAGAGCACTAGATAACCAACAGTGCAGGATGATAAAGCACTAGATAATTGATAGTGCAGCAATAGATAACTGTCTAGATATCGGTACATTACTGGGATGATAGAACACTATATGACTGATAACACAGGATGATAGAGCGATATATTACAGGATGATAGAGCACTATATTACTGATAACACAGGATGATAGAGCGATATATTACAGGATGATAGAACACTATATTACTGATAACACAGGATGATAGAGCAGTATATTACTGATAGCACAGGATAATAGAGCAGTATATTACTGATAGTACAGGATGATAGAGCAGTACATTACTGATAGTACAGGATGATAGAGCACTATATTTACTGATAGTACAGGATGATAGAGCACTATATTACTGATAACACAGGATGATAGAGCGATATATTACAGGATGATAGAACACTATATTACTGATAACACAGGATGATAGAGCAGTATATTACTGATAGCACAGGATAATAGAGCAGTATATTACTGATAGTACAGGATGATAGAGCAGTACATTACTGATAGTACAGGATGATAGAGCACTATATTTACTGATAGTACAGGATGATAGAGCACTATATTTACTGATAGTATAGGATGATAAACACTACATTACTGATAGTACAGGATGATAGTATATTACTGATAGTACCGGATGATAGAGCGATATATTACTGATAGTACAGGATAATAGAGAACTATATTACTGATAGTACAGGATGATAGTATATTACTGATAGTACAGGATGATAGAGCAGTACATTACTGGTAGTACAGGATGATAGAGAACTATATTACTGACAGTACAGGATGATAGAGCGCTATATTACTGATAGTACAGGATGATAGTGTATTACTGATAGTACAGAGCACTAGATAACCAACAGTGCAGGATGATAAAGCACTAGATAATTGATAGTGCAGCAATAGATAACAGTCTAGATATCGGTACATTACTGGGATGATAGAACACTATATTACTGATAACACAGGATGATAGAGCGATATATTACAGGATGATAGAGCACTATATTACTGATAACACAGGATGATAGAGCGATATATTACAGGATGATAGAGCACTATATTACTGATAGCACAGGATGATAGAGCAGTATATTACTGATAGCACAGGATGATAGAGCACTATATTTACTGATAGTACAGGATGATAGTATATTACTGATAGTACAGGATAATAGAGCAGTACATTACTGATAGTACAGGATGATAGAGAACTATATTACTGATAGTATAGGATGATAGTATATTACTGATAGTACAGGATGATAGAGCTCTATATTACTGATAGTACAGGATAATAGAGCAGTACATTACTGATAGTACAGGATAATAGAGAACTATATTACTGATAGTACAGGATGATAGTATATTACTGATAGTACAGGATGATAGAGCTCTATATTACTGATAGTACAGGATAATAGAGCAGTACATTACTGATAGTACAGGATAATAGAGCAGTACATTACTGATAGTACAGGATGATAGAGCGCAATATTACTAATAGTGTAGGATGATAAACACTACATTACTGATAGTACAGGATGATAGTATATTACTGATAGTACAGAGCACTAGATAACCAACAGTGCAGGATGATAAAGCATTAGATAATTGATAGTGCAGCAATAGATAACAGTCTAGATATCGGTACATTACTGGGATGATAGAGCGACATATTACAGGATGATAGAACACTATATTACTGATAACACAGGATGATAGAGCGATATATTACAGGATGATAGAGCACTATATTACTGATAGCACAGGATGATAGAGCGATATATTACAGGATGATAGAGCACTATATTACTGATAGCACAGGATGATAGAGCACTATATTAGTACAGGATGATAGAGCACTATATTAGTACAGGATGATAGAGCAGTGTATTACTAACAGTGTAGGTGATACCTGACCACAGATTATAACGCCCTGAGGTGTCTGCAGTCCTTATAGACACCGTGGAGGCTCCAGCACCAGATTTTTATGTTCCTGAAGGTCTGATCTGCTGTATGGATCATTTGTCAGGGCATGATCACCCCCTACCTCGTGTTTTTTCACCATACTCACCCAGTGCCACAGGCGACATCCAGCACCGTCCGGCAGTTGTGCGTGTGCAGCAGGGACAGGATCCATGTGCGGTACTCATCTGTGCGGCCTCTCTTGTCTCCAATGTAGTAATGCCAGACTCGAGCTGCTTGCCCATCAGCATACTGATCTGGAAGGCCTTCAGCTGCCACTCCAAGTGACCGTGTCCGGTACACGCTGTCCACCATTGTTCTTTACCTGAGATGTAAGTGACACCTTACTCCTGTGGGTTACACAGCATGTGTCTGGCAGTCTCTGCCCTGTGGCTGCAGCGTCAGCACAGACTGATTACACACTGAAATCACTGCCAAAGCCAATCCCTGAACAGACGGGCCTGACACCCCCATTAATATCACCGCAGAGCCCAAACATACAGCTGCACAGCTTCCCAGAAGGCACACAGTGTCACACCCCCTGCACAGCCAATCACCAGGCACACTCCCAGGGGTGGAAGACGAGCAAACAGTGAGAGGCGGCAGGCAAACTCCCCTGGACATGTCCCCTGTCAACCCCCATCCCATCACACGCCTCGGTTTGCTTTGAAGCTGCAGTGATATCTGGTATGGAGATGGCGGATGGCAGCAGCTCCCTGGGGCCACTCTGAGGACCAGTGACTGCCCGCCTGCTCCTGTAATTGCCCTTAATTATAACAGAAGGGTCAGACAGCACTTTACTCCATCCTTCTAGTCCTGTAAGTAGCACGTGTCCCACCTCAGCCGGCTCCTCCCCATAGTAACTTACCGATGCCGTAAAGAACACGCAACAAACTGCAAAAGTTACAACATCGCCATAGTAGCAGGAATACCGCAGTATGGTACCACACGAGACAGAAAGCCATGGAGAGAAAGAATGCAAGAGAAGAAAGAGGGAGTTAACCCTTTCATGCCCGGAGGTTTCTTTTTTTTTTTCCGTTTTCGTTTTGCATTCCCTGCCTTTATACAGTCATAACTTTTTTATTTTTCTGTTCACATAGCTGTATGAAGGCTTGTTCTTTGCGGGACAAGTTGTACTTTCCAACACCACCATTTAATATAGCATATGGTGTAGTGGGAAGCGGGAAAAAAATTCCAAACTGGGTGAAATTGCAAAAAAAAAAACAAAAATGCAATTTCGCTACAGTTTTACGGAGTTTTTTTTTTATTTACGGCGTTCGATGTGCATTAAAACTGACCAGTTACTCTCATTCTACTGGTCAGTACGAATCCGGCGATACCTAATATGTATAGTTTTTTTTTGCGTTTTGATAGTGATAAAATAATTATAAAGTTGGAATTATTTTGTTTCATATCTTGACCCCTATAACTTTTTGATATTTATGTGTACGGAGCTGTATGGGGGCTCATTTTTTTTGCGGGGTGATCTAAACTTTTTATTGATACCATTCTGGGGTGTGTATGACTTTTTGATCGCTTTTTATTTAATTTTTTTTAGAAAAAAAAGCGACAAAAAATGGCGAATCGGCCATTTTGATGTTTTTTCCGTTTCGCTGTTTTCCGTACGGGAAAGAAATGTTTAGATTTTCTTTACTACTTTTATTTTTATTTTGGGAAAAGGGGGGTGATTTGAAGTTTTATGTTTTTTGAATTTTTTTAAAAACTTTATTTAATTTTTTTACACTTTTTTATAGTCCCCATAGGGAACTATTACAAGCAATCGTCTGATTGCTTATATCATAGACTCCAATGCATTAGCGGCATTGACCGTGGCATCCGAAGGGTTAAATGTCCGCGATTCGGCTTTACTGCCGGTCGCGGACATGAGCCGCGGGTGTCTGCTGTATAAATCAGCAGTTCACCCGCGGCCATGACGCCCGCTCCATCTTTAAACACGCGCCTGGGTGTGAAGGGGTTAAATGGAGAGAGAGGTCAAAAAAAGAGAGAAAGTAAATAAACAAAGAGAGATAAAACGAGAGAGAAAAACAGAAATAGAGAGAAGGAGAAGCCAAGAAATAAAGAGACAGGGAGGGGAAAAGAGAGAAACAACGAGAGGGGGCAAGAAAGACACAGAGATAAAAGGGGAGAGAAAGAAAAATAAAGGGAGACAGAAACAGAGCGGCAAAAAGAGAAATAAATGGAGAAAGAAAAAGAAAAAAAAGATGAGAAAGAAAGACAGAATTGAGCAATAGAGAGAGGAGACAAGAAGGGGAGAGAGACAGAGACAGAGATAGACAATGTAAAACAGGGGGGCATGGCCTGAGCCTGCCGCTGTGAACATGCACCCTTCAGAGCTCCCAGACTCTGGGCCTTTACTTTCCTCACCAACAGCAGACTTACCTCAGGTTACCCGCCCCAGAGATCAGGGCAGCGGGGACCCACTTTTCTAGCTCCGGAACCATGCATTGCTCACTGTTTTATCCCATCTTCAGCACCGCCGCGGCCCGCTATGTAATCAAAGACCTTGCGACAGCTCCCTCAGCCTTACACAGAGCATGGCGTCTGCAGCCCGCACGGCCTCTCCCGCTCCGACTGGACCAGCACTACCGCTCCTGTCTCTGGCACCACAAGCCAGGCCAACAGCAGCAGAGACCCCTCCATCTATACCGGGTCTGGTGAGTGTCAGAATACCCGCAGACCGCCTCACCGGACCACGTATTGGACACCATGCAAGTGGCCACTTAATGTGGCGACTCCTCTCCACAGACTGTGGCCCTGTCACGCTCGCTCTCCCCTAATGAACAGGAGTTTGTCCCTGGCCCTGAGTGCAGGCCCACAGCTATGCTCGACCCTACCCTGGACTTCCCACCCACGCCGGCTATCTTTCAAACCCCAGCCTTCTCTGATGCCTCAGAGACCCCCTCCTCTGCTTCATCCTCACACGACAGCATTGTAAGCATCCAAAACTTAAAGATATCTGGTCACGTCTCAGTAACCTACCTATCCCTTGTTTCGAAAGTTGGGATAACTCACATAACCCAAATGGGATACTTATCTGAAGACATACAGTGAAAGTATTCAGCCCCCTGGAACTTTTCAACCTTTTGCCACATTTCAGGCTTCAAACAAAAAGATAGAACATTTTAGATTTTTGGTGAAGAATCAACAACAAGTGGTCACAATTGTGAAGTGGAAGGAAATTTATTGGATAATAAAACTGAAAAGTGCGGCGTGCAAAATTATTCATCCCCTTGCATTAATACTTTGCTGCGATTCAAGCTGCGGTCTCTTGGGGGATGTCTCTATCAGTTTTCACATCTAGAGATGAAATTCTTGCCCATTCTTCCTCTTTGAGGTTGGATGGAGACGTTTGTGAACAGCAGTTTTCAGCTCTTTCCACATCTTCTCCATAGGATTCAGGTCTGGACTGTGACTCGGCCGTTCTAAGATCTGGAGACCTTTATTTTTGAACCATTCCATTGTAGATTTTGCTTTATGTTTGGGATCATTGTCTTGTTGGAAGATAAATCTCCGTCCTAGTCTCAGGTCTTTTCATCCAGAATGGTCCTGTATTTGGCTCCATCCATCATCTTCCCTGTCCCTGCTGATGAAAAGCCCAAACCATGATGCTGCCCCACCATGTCTGACAGTGGGGATGGTGTGTTCAGGGGGATGAGCTGTGTTGCTTTTACACCAAACATATCATTTTGCATTGTTTCCAAAAAGTCTGATTTTGGTTTCCTCTGAGCAGAGCCCCTTCTTCCACATGTTTGGTGTCTCCCAGGTGACTTTTTATGGGTATCTTTGAGAAATGGCTTTCTTCTTGCCACTCTTCCATAAAGGGCAGATTTGTGAAGTGTTGGACTGATTGTTGTCCTGTGGACAGACTCTCCCACCTCAGCTGTAGATCTCTGCAGTTCATCCAGAGTGATCATGGGCCTCTTGGCTCCATCTCTGATCAGTCTTCTCCTTGTTTAGAGGGACGGCCGGGTCTTGGTAGATTTGCAGTGCTCTGATCCTCCTTCCAGTACAATATGACGCTTGCACAGTGCTCCTTGGGATGTTTAAAGCTTGGGAAATCTTTTGGTATCCAAATCCGGCTTTAAACTTCTCCACAACAGTATCAGGGACCTGCCTGGTGTGTTCCTTGGTCTTCATGATGCAGAACCCTGAGACTATCACAGAGCAGGTGCATTTATACGGAGACTTGATTACACACAGGTGGATTCTATGTATCTTCATCAGTCATTTAGGACGACATTGGATCATTCAGAGATCCTCAATCAACTTCTGAACTGAAAGTAAATGGGCCGAATAATTTTGCACGCCCCACTTTTCAGTTTTATTATTACAAAAAAAGTTTAAATGATCCAATAAATTTCGTTCCACTTCACAATTGTGACCACTTGTTGATTCTTCACCAAAAATGTAAAATGTTATATCTTTTTGTTTGAAGCCTGAAATGTGGCAAAAGTTTGAAAAGTTCCAGGGGGCTGAATACTTTCGCAAGGCACTGTATTGCTGTTGATAATATGAAGCTACAGAAATGCAATAAAACTAGCTCTGTCGTTACACTTTACTTGAAAATATTTGTAATATAAAACTAAGAACAGTGATGTAACTGTAAAGATATAATTTCCTATTATGATGTTCAACAACATTGTATCTATTTTGCTTTTTATTTTTGTGACAATTTGTCAAATGACATGTAAAAATGAGAAATGTTTGTCACTCTTAACTTTAAAAAAATTTCTAATAAAAAGATTATGACCAAAATAACTTGGAAGCTATTCTACTAAGGGTCGGGTCTAAACAGGAACTGGCCATTGCATCCATAAAGACAGACCTTGCTAATTTTTGTCAACACATCCATAAGGACAGACCTTGCTAATTTTTGTCAACACAGTGGCGCAGTCACAGAGTGGTGAGGTGGCAACAGCATGAAGAGTCAACACAGTGGCCCAGTCAAAAAGTGGTGAGGTGGCAACCGCATGAGGAGTCAACACAGTGGTGACTTGGCAACAGCATGAGGAGTCAACACAGTGGTGAGGTGGCAACAGCATGAGGAGTCAACACAGTGGCGCAGTCACAGAGTGGTGAGGTGGCAACAGCATGAAGAGTCAACACAGTGGCCCAGTCAAAAAGTGGTGAGGTGGCAACCGCATGAGGAGTCAACACAGTGGTGAGTTGGCAACAGCATGAGGAGTCAACACAGTGGTGAGGTGGCAACAGCATGAGGAGTCAACACAGTGGCCCAGTCACAGAGTGGTGAGGTGGCAACTGCATGATGAGTCAACACAGTGGTCCAGTCAAAGAGTGGTGAGGTGGCAGAAGCATGAGGAATCAACACAGTGGCCCAGTAACAGAGAGGTGAGGTGGCAACAGCATGAGGAGTCAACACAGTGGTGAGGTGGCAACAGCATGAGGAGTCAACACAGTGGTGAGTTGGCAACAGCATGAGGAGTCAACACAGTGGTGAGGTGGCAACAGCATGAGGAGTCAACACAGTGGCCCGGTCAAAGAGTGGTGAGGTGGCAGAAGCATGAGGAATCAACACAGTGGCCCAGTAACAGAGTGGTGAGGTGGCAACTGCATGAGGAGTCAACACAGTGTCCCAGTCACAGATTAGGGAGGTGGGGGCAACATCAGTGGCAGTAACAGCACAAGATAATGGCAGTAGGAGAACATGGCAGCAGAGGCAGCAGGTGTGTGGCATAAGGCAAGTGGCAGCATCAGAATAGTGTCTGAAGCACGTGGCCAGAAGTAACAGACCATTTTTCACAATGTTTTGGTGTGGTTGCCAGAATTATCTAGTCTGATGCATCAGGCACTGACGTGTGGAAATCCTGGCTGATCCATCTTTACAAAGGTCAGTCTCTTAACATTGTGTGCTGAAAGGCGAGTTGTCTAAAAGGTAACTATGCCCATCCACTGCACTAAACACCTGCTGTGATGCCACACTACTGGCTGGGCAGGAATGCTTGACCAGGGCAAACTCTGTCAGTGATGGCCACACATCAAGTTTGGCTGCCCAGTAGTCTAGAGGATCTTGAATCTGGGGTGGCAGGGTGCAATCCAAGTATGCCACCACCTGCTGGTTCAGTTTCTGCTCCATATCCTCCTGCTGCTGGGTGGTTTCTTCAGTAGGTGGGTAAAGAAAAGTGCTCATTAGAGATTCCAAACTTAATTTGCTGCTGATGGAGCTGGTGTTGATCCTGCCTCCCCAACCCCCTCCAGCAGTCATGGCAGTGGAGCATGAGTGCAGAGGGCCCCCCAGTCAGACCTTTGTGAGGATGGGCGATGGTGCACATAGGCAGCGGCCAACTGACTACATAGGATGTCTCAATAGTAGTTGAGTTTAGCCTCCCTCTCAGCAGGTGGAAAAAAGGCCCCCTTTTTGGACCGGTAGTGAGGATTTAACATGGTAGAGAGCCAGTAGTTGTCCCTCTGCCAAATGGTGATAACACAAGCAACTCAGCATGCATCTTGCTATTTGTGCAAGGGACTCCCTGCCTCCATCTTCACTGCATACTGCCACAGTATGTTGGGGTCATCTGCCTGGTCTTCCTCATTGCCCTCATACTCCTGCTCCTCTCCTGTCACTTGTGCAGATAAACCATCAATTTCTGTATATATTGTGAGTGAATGTCCACCTTCTCTGCCAGTTCTGCCCTCACAGGGCTCAGGTTTCCAAGAGATGTAGGCACCACGTCTCCTGTCCAGCCAGATTGATCAGCATCTGCTCCAAGACGTGAAGGAGTGGAATGACATAATTCATCCCATAGTCCTGGTAACTGACAAAGTGGCCTCTTCAAAGAGCCTGAGCAAATGGCAGGTTTCATGCATAAGCTGCCACTGGCTAATGTCGTGGTTACCCAGGGGAGTGCTCCTTTCAGCCTGCATCATCAAGTAATCATTCACAGCCTTCTTCTGCTCAACATGTGGAGGGTGTAGTTCCAACAGTGTAAACATCTCATATGAGGCGATGTTGAGGAACGCTATTCTGCCTTTGCAGCTTAAGGAGGGCATGTTTTGCAGGGTAAGAGTGGCTAAAGTGCATGCACAGTTTCCTGCCCATTTTCAAGATGTTTTGCAGTTGGGTGGAAGACTTTAGGAACCGCTTTAAAACCATATTAAACATGTGCGCCATGCAGGGTAAATGGATCAGTCTTCCATGCAAGGCTGACAGAATGTTCTTCCCATTATCAGTGACAATGGTTCCAATCTTCAGTTGGCAAGGAGATGGCCAGGATTCGTTTTCTTTTTTTAACCCTTTCTACCCCGGAGGTTTTTTCAGTTTTGCATTTTCGTTTTGCGCTCCCTGCCTTCAAACAGCCATAACTGTTTTATTTTTCTGTTCACATAGCTGTATGAGGGCTTGTATTTTGCGGGACAAGTTGTACTTTCCAACGCCACCATTTAATATTGTATATGGTGTAGTGGGAAGCGGGAAATAAAATTCCAAATCGGGTGAAATTGCAAAAAAAACGCTATTCCGCTACAGTTCTACGGGTTTCTTATTTACAGCGTTCGATGTGCATTAAAACTGACCAGTTACTTTCATTCTACTGGTCAGTACGAATCCAGCAATACCTAATATGTATAGTTTTTCCTGCGTTTTGATAGTGATAAAATAATTAGAAAGTTGCCCTTTTTTTTTTTTTTCTTTCCTTGTCATATCTTGACCCCTATAACTTTTTGGTATTTATGTGTACGGAGCTGTATGGGGGCTCATTTTTTGCGGGGCGATCTGAAGTTTTTATTGATACCATTATGGGGTGTGTATGACTTTTAGATCACTTTTTATTTAATTTTTTTTAGAAAAAAAAGCGACAAAAAACGGCGAATCGCCATTTGGACGCTTTTTTTCCGCCACACAATTCGCCGTATTGGAGTTTTTTTTTATATTTTAAAAGTATGGGCGTTTTCGGTCACGGTGATACCCATGATGTCTATATTTATTGTTATTTAGGTATTGATTTTTTTCATTATACGGAAAGGGGGGTGATTTGAACTTTTATATATTTTTTATATATTTTTTAACATTTTTTTAAATTTTTTTCTGACTATTTTTAAGCTCAAATATGAGCTGATATATTGTGTTTTTTTTTCTTTATGAGCAATCAGGGATTTACTAGACTGAGATAAATCCATGAATTGCTAATTTCTTATCCTGGCCTGCCATCTAGTGGCCAGAATAAGAATTGCACTTTGAAAACTGTAATCCTCACCAGCGAGGATTACAGTTTTCATATGGTGTACAGACACCCCGATTGGCCACTCGCGTGTGATCATGGCATCAGAAGGGCCTAGAAGACGCCGCCGATGGCGGTAAGTAGCGGCAAGTCTCTGCTGTTAGAAACAGCAGAGACTTGCCGGCCACGACGCCAGCCGCACCCGCGAGTGGGTGTCATGTCCCCGCACCGCACCAGCGCCGTACATGTACGGCGATGGTCGGGAAGGGGTTAAGCAGTTCCTTCCTGGTGCGACTCCGTTTGCCCAGGTAGGCCAGGTGCAGAACAGTGTGACACAGCTGTTCCCTCCATAGGTGGTATGCTGGAGGACCACTTCGTATTGTGCCTACAGTGGTGGCTGAGGACAAGGTTGAGGATGAGGAGGACATTAGCGAAGCAATCACAGTTTGAGACCGCGGAGGCAGCGCTGCTGTCACCTAGCCAAGTTGCTAATGTAGCTGGGCAGGAACCACATTTACCCAGTGGATTGTAAAGGACAGATATTGTCCTTGACCTTAGTTATAGCTCCACATGTTGGTGCTGCCATGTACTGTACCAGACACTGACACGCTCAAGGGATGGTGTTCCTTCTGCTGAACATACGTGCGGTCTGGTACAGCTTTTTTGGAGGAGTAATGATGGCTTGAGACTCTCCACCTTGGCTTGGTACAAGTCATCAGTTCCCTGAAAGGTGCAGAGTCAACCACATGAAAAGGGAGGGACTGCAGCACCAGCAACTTGGCCAGGAGTGCGTTCAGTTTCTGCGCCGTTGGAGGAGTGCATGCTTACTGTTGTCTTTTTGCAATCTCCTCGGTGATCGATTGCTGGCAAAATTAGTGACGAAGAGGAGGAGCAGTAGATGATGGAAAGGAAACACAGCTCCATTCTGCTGAAGTGGTGGAGCCTTGAATGCTGGAAAAGGGTTGAGGGCTCCTCAGAGATGCCTCAGGCTATACCACAAGATTAGCGCGATGATTCTCCCAGGCCACTTTATGGTGACGCTCTATATGTTGACACAGGGCCATGGTCCCAACATTGGTATTCTGGCATCCACGCTGGCGTCCTCCAGCGACTTGATGAAAAATTCCCACGCTGGCAAGTAGGGAATTTTACCCTCTCCGCTGTGTGCTGCCTGCCGCTGCCTGTATGAACCAAGGCAACGCTAGTTTTTTCCAGACAGGTAGGCTCCTGAGTAGCAGACATTCTACCCTGGGCTCCAGATCTCACACTGCTGCCACGCTGCTGACTCACAGCCAAGCTTGCACTCTGCTGGCTCAGCTGATATCTCACACGCAAGCTGCAACCCTCAACCCCTGATGATGATAATGAAGCCCCCTCTTCACCCGGCTCCCACATGCGAATGGCTACATCATCATCCACTGCTGTCTGCACGTCACTGATGTCACACTCACCAGTCTCATGGCTACGTCCCTGACCGCTCGCAACACCTGCTCCCACACGACTCTCATCGTCGCTACTTGCACGCATAGAGGAGTCTGCAGCAGACCCCTTCTCCAAATCTGGGCTGGGCAGTAGCTGCTGACTGTCCTTAATAAGCTCGCCCTCGTGGAAAAGCACAGCAGAGATGGCAGCATACATACTTCCCAAGCAGAAGGAGCAGAAAGAGAAAAATGCAGGTTCAGGACAGGTGGGGGCACAGAGCTTGTTCCTGGGCCATGCCAACTAAGCGTGGTGTCAGAGGAACCCACTGACTCCTGGCTGTGGGTGTCCGAAATCAGTTGAGATGCTAGGAAGTCCCTAGCACCTGTCTGTCGGACATACTGAACAGTAACAGTTAGTGTAAAATAGCAGAAGTATTAGACCGCTTTTTCACTCCAATTAGAGAATCAAGGATTAATGGAATTACTTATGCAAAAAACAAAGCGGAAAAACAAATAACTGTAAAAATAGAGCACTATTTTACCCCAATTACAGAATCAAGGCGTTAAAGAATCACTTAAGTATAAAACAATGTGGGCACCCAATAGCAGTAGTATTAGACCACTTTTTAACTCCAATTACAGAATTAAGGCCTAATAGAATTACGTATCTATGAAAAAAAGTGGAAAACAAAATAACTGAAAAAATAGAGTGATTTTTCGCCCCATTAACAGAATCAGGGCCTAATAGAATTAGTTATCTATTAAACAAGATGTAAAAAACAAATAACTAAAAAAATCGGCTTTTTCAACCAATTACAGAATCAAGGCGTTATAGAACAACGTATCTACAACACAAAGTGAACACCAATGTGGACTATCAGTTCTCCTCTGTTCTCTCCTGTCCTTATACTATACACAGTGATAAGCAGGGTGTTCTAGTGATGATAGATAATCAGTTCTCCTCTCCTGTGTTCTCTCCTGTACTTATACTATATACAGTGATAAGCAGGATGTTCTAGTGATGATAGATAATCAGTTCTTACCTCTCCTGTGTTCTCTCCTGTCCTTATACTATATACAGTGATAAGCAGGGTGTTCTAGTGATGATAGATAATCAGTCCTCACCTCTCCTGTGTTCTCTCCTGTCCTTATACTATACACAGTGATAAGCAGGGTGTTCTAGTGATGATAGATAATCAGTTCTTACCTCTCCTGTGTTCTCTCCTGTCCTTATACTATATACAGTGATAAGCAGGGTGTTCTAGTGATGATAGATAATCAGTTCTCACTTTTCCTGTGTTCTCTCCTGTCCTTATACTATATACAGTGATAAGCAGGGTGTTGTAGTGATGATAGATAATCAGTTCTCTCCTCTCCTGTGTTCTCTCCTGTCCTTATACTATATACAGTGATAAGCAGGGTGTTCTAGTGGTGATAGATAATCAGTTCTCACCTCTCCTGTGTTCTCTCCTCTCCTTATACTATACACAGTGAAAAGCAGGGTGTTCTAGTGATGATAGATAATCAGTTCTCATCTCTCCTGTGTTCTCTCCTGTCCTTATACTATACACATTGATAAGCAGGGTGTTCTAGTGATGATATATAATCAGTTCTCACCTCTCCTGTGTTCTCTCCTGTCCTTATATTATATACAGTGATAAGCAGGGTGTTCTAGTGATGATAGATAATCAGTTCTCACCTCTCCTGTGTTCTCTCCTGTCCTTATACTATACACAGTGATAAGCAGGGTGTTCTAGTGATGATAGACTATCAGTTCTCACCTCTCCTGTGTTCTCTCCTGTCCTTATACTATATACAGTGATAAGCAGGGTGTTCTAGTGATGATAGATAATCAGTCCTCACCTCTCCTGTGTTCTCTCCTGTCCTTATACTATACACAGTGATAAGCAGGATGTTCTAGTGATGATATATAATCAGTTCTCACCTCTCCTGTGTTCTCTCCTGTCCTTATACTATATACAGTGATAAGCAGGGTGTTCTAGTGATGATAATCAGTTCTCACCTCTCCTGTGTTCTCTCCTGTCCTTATACTATATACACCACATCTGTGTTTGGAGGCGGAGCTGAGACTCACCGGCCCACTCCTGTGTTGCCCGTGCAGAAACCACGTGACTCGGCCCCAGGAGACGCGGCTGCCTCAGAAGGAGCGCGAGTGGTGGCAGTCAGCCGGCACCTTTAGAAGTGGAACCTTCGGCCTTTACTCAGCGGAGGGACGCCACCTTTGCCCCACTCTTCCATACTGAAAGGTACGAAGGGGGCTGTTTGGAGAAAATAGAGAGCCAACCTCCCCTAACCCCATTCTGCTATCCCAGGGGTCCATTACACCCTCACACCCGGAAAATACCCCAGTGGCAGACAATATAAAAGGGAACAGTGGCTCCAGGAACAACCGAGCGCACTATATATAACATACAACAGTCCCTGCCTCATATACCTCCTAAGGACATCTGCCTAGGATTCTGAGGGCAGAGACTGAGAAGCAGGAAACGGCAGCCAATTTCATTGCAGACGCCATTTTATGAGAGTGGGGAGAAGGAGAGGGGGGGGAAGCAGATCTACCACTGCAAACAACCATTTGCTTCTTAATATGCTATACTGAAATATACACCCCTAACAACCCGGTGGTGTCCAGATGTTCTGAATGTCCTAAACAGGGTACAGTTCGTCCTTATAATGTAACTGATTGACTTTGAATGAGCCCCCCTCAGACCTAATTAACCAATCCTCTTAACTTGAAAACGGGAATCGACAAATTTTTTATGGGCCGACAACCACAGAGGCAACTACACAAAACGTCATCAAATTGTACAACATTCAAATCTCAAATGTCCAAATCCCAAAATACTGTAAAGCAACAATGAGGAGTAAGCAGATGTCCACCAACGCTAGATCGGACGAACCAGCACCAGATTCGCCGCAATTCTCACAAGAACTGTTGTTAAGTGACATTACGCCATCGAACCTTTCTCCTGCGCACTGCCTACTTCGCCTCCAGACGCCATTCAAGCGACGGCGGTGGCGCAGGAGGTATCGAGACTACTGTTACCGCTCTTTGATAAAAGATTGGACGTTACATGCCTCCATAAATTCTACTTTGGCCCAAATCACCTCTAATGCACAAAAGATTGCTAAGCTGGAGAACAGAATGGTAGCCGGAGAAACAAACATGGAAACGGTTATGGCCTCCCTGCAACAATGTGAGACCGCGGAGACTATGCTGAGAGATAAGCTGGAAGATCTAGAAAATAGAAACCGGCAAAATAATCTGCGATTTGTTGGTATCCCGGAATCCATCACGGGAAACGCTCTGACTTCCTTCTTGGCGATTAAGATTCCTCGGGCCCTATATCTAGATCTGCCAGCCGATCCTATGATAGTTGAGAGGGCCCATCGCTTGGGACCACCCAGAGATCAAGGGGGGAGCCGCCCCAGACCGACTATAGCCAAATATGTACATTGGGCCACGAAAGGAAAAATTCTACGGGCGTACCGCAACCAAAGGCATGGACTATTATTCCAGAACTTTTCAGCTATAGTGGCGCAGAAACGTAAAGCCTTCGTGGGTATTTGCAGCTACATACGTTTCCAACTTCTGTATCCGGCCAAACTGAGAGTGCAACATGAGGGCCGCAGCCACATTTTTAAGGATCTGATGGAAGCCAGGAGATTTTTTGGCCAAAGGGACGCTGGCTGATTATTTTTGTACTTTGGGAGGGCAAGATGTGCCCTTTAAGTGGTCTTACAGTTTCTTTTTCTCTCTTCTCTTTCTGAGAACACTGTTTCCATATGTTCTTCCATGTGGACACATCGATTGATGCTCTATCTTGCTTATTACAAATTTGGTTTTCTGTTTCAGGTTAAAATTATTGATGATTGGGATCTGGGACCCCCTCTGCTATGTGGAACCACTTTCGCATGCTTGCTGGGACGGGTGGGAGTGGACTCTCCGACGATTGGGATTTTAGATGACTATCAGGTACCGCCATGGCCAGATTAGTACCACACCTGAGGACACTAGGTCCACCTACACCACCTCACCACACCTAAAATTGAATACCTGGAATGTAGCTGGGTTAAATACCCAGACTAAAAGTGCTAACACATCTAAAGCGATTTCAACCAGACATTGTATTTCTCCAGGAGACACACTGGAAGATGTCCTCCCGATCCACACTTTAAGCCCCCTGGCTAGCTGACTGCCTTACAGCTTCCTATACTACCAAATCGAGAGGGGTGGCAACGTTATTCAAACAAGGACTACGTTATGACATACAGGACACACTGACTGACCCAGCAGGCCGTTATCTTCTCTTAGATGTCCTTATAGAACAAGTACCATACACCCTCTTAAACATTTATGCACCGAACTCCTCAGACTCAGCCTTTTTCACTTCTATTACAGAACTACTTACGTGTCGAAGGAATCGCAAACTGATATTGGCTGGGGATTTTAATATTACATTAGACCCACAATTAGACAGATCACACGACAGAACACAACATTCTCCGGCCTCTCGGGCAGTATTACATCTTATGGACCAGTCACACCTATGCGACATGTGGAGAACGATTCATAATGAGGTTAGAGAATATAGCTATTACTCTAAGGTACATGATTCCTTTTCACGTATTGATCTTATCCTGACCTCTATCACCCTATTAGACAATTTGATAGATGTTACCAGAGGTGACGCTACGTTTTTTTCAGAAGAGTAAAAATACTCCTCTGACCATTTATGAGGAGTATTTTTACCCGAGGAGGAGTACGAAATCTAAATTAAAATACATAATACGCAGGCCTGCACTTGCTCACATCTGTGTTGGAGGCTGCATTTGGAGCCGCTGTTGCAGATTCTGTTGAAAGACCAGACAAAAAAGCCTTGTATGCAGGAGTTTTTTGTCTGGTAAAAAGACAGATCGCAAATGGAAACTGAACGGGTCCCATTGTAGTCGGTGGAGTCTGTTCAGCTTCTTCCCTGTGGGGTGACAGAAGGAGGGGCAGCAGGGTCACTAGTGGGGCGACAGGGGGAGCAGCGTCACTAGTGGGGCGACAGGGGGAGCAGCGTCACTAGTGGGGCGACAGGGGGAGCAGGGTCACTAGTGGGGGGGAGAGCTGGGTTACTAGTGGGGCGACAGGGGGAGCAGGGTCACTAGTGGGGGGGAGAGCTGGGTTACTAGTGGGGTGACAGGAGGAGGGGGAGCAGAGAACTGGGAGACTGGACAGAACCATGGTTGGGGAGGGGGAAAATCACTCATTTGAAGATTGACAGCTTTTCACTGCCACAACTCTCCCATCCCTCTCTATCCGGGGGGACACAGGCTGGAGGAAGCTCTTCGCCGTGGCACCAGTGACATCAGTCCGCGGCCCTTTACCTCTCCAGCGGCCCTGTTTTGTTTCCCAGGGTCCATGCTCTGCGCGCCCGCTCTCCTTCCAGCTCCCGCCGGCTTCCTCTGCCTCACCTGACTTGTATTGCTCTGGCGCACCAATAACAAAGCTCCTTGCTGTAAGGAGCTTTGTTATTGGTTATTTCATTTCTGTGCTGCCTGTGCCTTTCACAGCGCTGATGAAAAACTGGGAAAAGTCTAAGGCGTAGTGGTACACCTTAGACTTTTTTCAGGGAGTAAAATTGCCTGAAAACACATCTGACGCTTTTTTATGCGTTATTGCGACCTCTGGATGTTACTATACATCCTATAGCAATTTCAGATCACGCCCCAGTCACGATCAAACTTCATGCCTTACAATCGCAGACACGATCTCGCTTTTGGAGGTTCCCCGCATATCTTTTCGAGTCAGAGGACTTGGGTTAATTACTTAGATGACAATGATGTCCATCTACATGATACCCCTCTTCTCTGGGCAACCTCCAAGGCGGTCATGCGCGGACACATTATAGCCTATGTGACATTAACGAAAAAAAGGGCCAAGGCTAACTTTGACAGGTTACACTCTAACCTCCTACAAGCTCAACACGCACATGCGGAGACCTCTACAGAACAAACTAAACAGGCATTTATAGAAGCAAAATCTGTTTTAGACACCTTTGTACAAGGACAGGCACATTGGCTTACTAGATGTACTCAAAATAAATATTTTAGCTGGGGAGAGGGCAGGAACGTTACTTGCTTCGCTCACTAAACCCTTTCAACGTATAAAACCCAATGCTAGAATGAAATGCCCAGAAACAGTTTGCATATACTCTATGACCGATAAAATTACAGAGGTCTTCTTTAATTATTATGAGGATCTGTACAGAGCCTCGTCTACTAACCAAGAGAAGACGCAAACATTCTTGGACTCCCTAAGGATGCCCTCCTTATCTGAGGATCAACGGACCTGATATTACAGTGAGACAGGCCATCGGTAATTCCCATACTGGTAAAACCCCAGGCCCAGATGGTCTATCTGCGGAATATTATAAATGACTATCGCCAGAAATAATCCCCATCTTAACAACCCTATACACCCAAATATACAAAGAGGGGGCGGAGGTGGATCGTTTTATAGAATCCAGAATGATTGTATTTCCCAAACCAAACAAAAACCCAGACTTCCCGCAGTCATATAGACCGATTACTTTACTAAACCAAGGCAAAAATCATAGCCAATAGAATGCAGACTTTTCTCCCTTCCTTGATACACCCTACTCAATCGGGTTTTACTAAGGGGAGACAAGCAGTAAGTAATGTGAGACGAGTAATAGCGACAACGGTAGCGGCCCAAGACCCTTCACAACCTCAAATGCTTCTCCTTAGTTTAGACGCGGACAAAGCATTTGATACGGTGTCATGGCCTTATCTTCGTACTTCCCTAATAACTAGAGGTTTTGGACCTGGATTCAGACGATTCATAGCAAACATGTTCAGTGGGGTGAGATTGGGGGGGTGGAGAGATGAGGGCAGCAGCATTTGCGGATGATGTCCTGTTAATGATTTCTAACCCCAAAGACTCGCTCGAGACCCTGTTGACTGACTTACAAGACATAGGTTCTCTTTTGGGTTATACTATAAATTGGGACAAACAGAGACAATACTACTAAACGGACCAAGGAGACCGTTATGGACCAAAAACTTCCCTTTTACATGGAAGGATAATGCCATAAAATACCGGGGGGTTATCATATAAAAAAAACCATCTGTTATATAGCCACAATGTGCGACCTTATCTACCTCTTTGGAGACATGGAAACACTTTTCACTGTCTTATGTGGGTAAAGCCAATTTGTTAAAAATGACTGAATTTCCAAGACTCCTCTATATATTACAAATGTTACCTATATACCTCAGACCAAAACGCATAAATTACCTCTATAGACGGTTCATTTGGAACGGAAAGCGCTCTAGAATAGCATGGCATATCACGCAACAACCGAAACTGAATGGAGGCCTTAACCTCCCAAACATTAGGCTTTATAATATTGCGATCCTAATGAGAGTGGCGCGAGATTGGCTTAATTTTTCCTCATATTACACCCCATTGAATATAGACCAATGCTTCTCACCGCGAATAGCTTTACCAAATTTATTACATGTACCGTATGGGGAACTTCCACAAATGGTAAAAGATAACCCTCTTCTTATGTCGACGTGGCGGGCATGGTGTAAATCTAGGGGTCGGTCTTCATTACTCCCCTCCTACTCTACACATCTTACACTATTACTGAATCCCTCTTTTCAAAATGGTTCCTCACACCCTGTTTTCAAACGCTGGCACTGGCAGGGCATAACCAACATAGACAAACTTATTAATATACAAAGCAAGTCGGTCAAATCCATAGAAGAGCTACAGAAGGAATTTCCAGATGTGGTTTTTCCCTTCTTCCCCTACTTACAGGCAAAAAGTTATATCACAAAAAGACTCCCTTCCTTATCGGACAAGAAATGGAATCCGTACTTCAGAAAGTGGTTCTGGAGCTCCAACGAAGCCAAAAGACAAATAACCATTAATTATAAATTCCTACATGTCCCGTTCGATCACGCTGGGTCAAATGCTCCCATTACAAAATGGAACCATGAGGTACCACAAGCGACCCCATCCACGATTCTTAGAGCCCTAGATCTATCATACAAATATTTGCCCTCTGCACGCTATGTTGAGATGGTTCTGCCAATTTAACCCCGAGAAGGGGATCCAACATGGGCATATATGATTCCTCTAACTGTTTTAAATGTGGGGCTTTGGATGCTGGTCTATATCATTGTTTATGGGATTGCCCAAAAATCAGGAAGTTCTGGGAAAAAATAATCGCATTTACTAATACACATTTGACTAACTTTACCCCTCCTGATCCTCTTTGGGCTATATTTGGATATCTGGATAAAGATAAATATTCTTGTACCCCAGGATGTAGAAAATGACTACATTTTGTAGCGGCAGCCGGGTCAAGGCTATTCTACAAGTCTGGCGTAATCCTGCACCACCTCCCTTCAAGCTTTTCCTGGAGAAACTCTCCTATATTATGCGGATGGATTGGGTAGAGGCGTCGCAGCAGAAGGAAAAGTAAGTACAACATTTCTTTCAGGTGTGGGAAAGCTTTATTAATACATTGCCATTACACATACGAAAAGCCATGCATGAATGTTTTTCCTTGACCACATGGTTTCAGGAACAGGTGCTGTTAGCAGGGCTGTGGAGTCGGTAAGCCAAAGCCCCGACTAAGAAATTTCCCCTGACTCCGACTCCCAAATACATGGCACATGTTTAAGTGATAACTTTAAACAAACTTTGAATAAATCAATAGTACAGATATGTTTGTAATCTATGTTTTACTAGATATATTTACTCTGAACTTCCAGTATGAGGCTTTTCTCTGGGTACAGCTCACTAAGGGGCTGATGTATGAAAACTGTCTAGGTCTAAGACTTTTTTTGTTGCCCATAGCAACCAATCAGAGCTCCCCTTTCATTTCTCCAGAGCACTATATGAAATGTAAGGGGAGCTCTGATTGGTTGCTATGGGCAACAAAGAAAATTCTACACCTAGACAGTTTTCATACATAAGGCCCGAGGTGTTTTGCATCAGCAGCAGATAGAAGCCATGAGAGCAGCTAACCTCTCCAAACATGAGCTCAGAGGAAAGCATACAGAGAGAACATGCACTGGACAAGTGATTTATGCACAGTTTATTGAAAGTTTAGATATACTAAGAAGTACCTGTGTCACGCTCTGGTGTGGGGGGAAAAGCCACACCGAGCGTATGAGGGATGGGAACAGACAAAACATGGGAACCGGTCACCTCCTGCAAGGGACCCTGAGACTAGGCCCTGACTGACTACCAGTATGAACAAGTCTGGGTTGTAGGAAAGTTCATACACAGGAACCTAATCTAAATGCACCCTAGAAAACCCTGCAGTCTAGTGACACAAGAGAGTAAACCCGTTCCTCCAAGCGAAAGGAGAAACAGGAGACTCCAAAAGGAAAACAACAAAAGGAACAGAAGAAACTTTACTTAAGCAGATAACTCAGCAACAGGATCTCAGCCGAGATCCACACCACTCTCAACCAGGTAAGCAGAAGATATAAACCGCAAGGGATACTGGGAGAGGAAGGGGTAAATAGGAGAAAGCTAATTGCCAAGCGGCAACAGCTGAGGGGAAGGGGTGTGGTGAACAGCACCCAAACAAAGGGAATAGCCTGTCAAATATGTCACTTAGAAAGCCGCGCAGAACGTCTGATTCCAGACGCAAGCCTACTCGTGACATTACCCCCCCTTTTATGGGTGACCTCCGGGCACCCAGGACCAACTTTATCAGGATGACACCTGTGAAAGGCTTTCACCAAACGACTGGCATTCACGTCAGATGCCGGTACCCATGACCTCTCCTCAGGACCATAATCCTTCCAATGAACAAGATATTGAAGGGTCCCACAAAGAACTCGAGAATCAATGATCTTGACAATCTGAAATTCCAAATTACCATCCACCAAGACAGGCGCGGGTGGCAAGGGAGATGGCTCCAGAGGTTCAACATATCTCTTCAACAAAGATCTGTGAAACATATTATGGATTTTCAGGGCCTGAGGAAGTTCAAGACTAAATGCTACAGGATTAATAATGGCCATGATCTTATATGGGCCAATAAATCTTGGACCCAACTTCCAAGAAGGAACTTTCAACTTAATGTTCCTAGTAGACAGCCACACAGAATCACCCACATTTAGGTCCGGACCATTCATACGTCTCCTGTCAGCCACACGTTTGTACTTGTTACCCATATTTATCAAGTTATTTTGAATTTTTCGCCATATAGAAGACAATGATGACGAAAAATGTTCTTCCTCAGGAATACCAGAAGTATCAGAACCAGAAAATGTGCCAAACTGCGGTTGAAAGCCATATGCACCAAAAAATGGTGACTTACCAGTGGAGTCCTATCTGCGATTATTTATGGCAAACTCAGCCAGTGACAAAAACGAGGACCACTCCTCCTGGTTCTCAGAGACAAAGCATCTCAAATAAGTCTCCAGATTCTGATTGGTTCGCTCAGTCTGTCCATTCGTCTGGGGATGAAAGGCAGAGGAAAAAGACAGTTGTACCCCGAGCCGAGTACAGAACGCCCTCCAGAATCTGGACACAAACTGAGTCCCACGATCAGAGACCACGTCAGTGGAAATGCCATGAAGTTTCACAATGTTGTCAACAAACACTTGTGCAAGAGTTTTAGCATTGGGGAGTCCGGGTAATGCAATAAAGTGCGCCATTTTACTAAAACGATCTACAACCACCAGAATAACTGTCTTACCAGACGACTCAGGCAGATCAGTAATGAAGTCCATGGATAGGTGAGTCCATGGTCTGGACGGGATGGGTAATGGAAGTAGGGGTCCAGAGGGACGAGTATGTGTCACCTTAGAGCGTGCGCAGACACTACAGGCTGACACATAATCCTCAACACACTTATGCAGCCCTAGCCACCAGAATCTACGAGAGATGAGGTCGACAGTGGATTTACTCCCAGGGTGTCCCGCAAGCACCGAAGAATGATGCTCCTCAAACACCTTATGACGCAAATCAGAAGGAACAAACAACTTCCCGGGAGGGCAAGACTCCGGCACATCTCCCTGGGCCTCAAACACTTTAGCCTCAAGATCAGGGTAAAGAGTGGATATCACCACTCCTTCAGACAGTATAGAGCTCGGATCTTCAAAATCACCACCTCCGGGAAAACTACGTGACAAGGCATCCGCCTTCACATTCTTAACCCCAGGACGATATGTGACAATGAAATTGAATCTGGTGAAGAACAAAGACCGTCTGGCCTGCCTCGGATTAAGTCGTCTAGCCGACTCCAGGTAAGCCAGATTTTTGTGATCAGTGAATACCGTGATTGGATGAATCGCCCCTTCCAACCAATGACGCCATTCCTCAAAAGCCAACTTAATGGCCAGTAACTCTCTGTTACCCACATCATAATTTCTCTCCGCCGCAGAGAGTTTTTTCGAAAAAAAAGCACATGGGTGCCATTTACCAGGTGACGGGCCCTGTGATAACACAGCTCCTACCCCCACATCGGATGCGTCAACCTCCACAATGAAAGGTTGTGACACCAATATAGGGGCAGAAGAAAAGCACTCCTTCACAGCGGAGAAGGCTTGCAACGCTGCATCAGACCACACTGAGACATCCGTCCCTTTCTTAGTCATGTCAGTTAAGGGTTTAACTATAGTCGAATAGTTCTTAATAAATTTTCGATAATAGTTGGTGAACCCCTTTAATCGCATAAGAGCCTTCAGATTTTCAGGTCGGTCCCAGTTCAGAACAGCACCGACTTTCTCTGGATCCATACGAAAACCTGACGATGAAAGCAGGTATCCTAAGAATTGCACCTCATGTACAGCAAAAGCACATTTCTCTAATTTTGCATACAACTTGTTATCTCTTAAGATTTGCAACACCTGCCTCACGTGATCCTGATGTGTCACAATATCTGGAGAATAGATTAGTATGTCATCCAAATACACGACTACAAACCTCCCCACAAGATGATGAAAAATGTCATTAACAAAATGCTGGAAGACAGCAGGAGCATTGGTCAACCCAAAAGGCATGACCAGGTTCTCAAAGTGGCCCTCAGGAGTGTTAAAGGCCGTCTTCCATTCATCCCCTTCTTTGATCCTGACCAGATTATATGCCCCCCTTAAGTCCAACTTGGAAATAAGCTCCTGATGAAATTCACCCACTCTTAATTTGATATCATGCACCATCTGAGACAAACACTTCTGAGAGAGAGGTGCAGAATCAATGGCAAACACAGAAATCCTCTTATCCAAAGAACGTGGTGACAATCCATGCATATGGACAAACTGAGCATCAATCAAGTTCACCCCTGCCCCGCTGTCAATAAACACCTCAATTTTCACAACTTTTGACTCTAGCGCCACCTCGGCAGTCAGGAGAAAACGGGTACTACAGGATGAAGACAAATGCACATTTTCAGTCTACCTACCCACCCCACCAAGAGTGAGATGAGAATTCAACGCCCCCTTTTCTTTTCTCTCTTTTAGAGATAGGAAGCATGGACATACATTGATAAAGTGTCCTTTCTGACCACAGAAAAAACACACTCACTTTTTATTACCAAGATGTTTACGGGTGGAGACAGGAGACAAAACCAGGGAACCGGTCACCTCCTGCAAGGGACCCTGAGACTAGGCCCTGGCTGACTACCAGTATGAACAAGCCTGGGTTGTAGGAAAGTTCATACACAGGAACCTAATCTAAATGCACGCTAGAAAACCCTGCAGTCTAGTGACACAAGAGAGTAAACCCGTTCCTCCAAGCATAAGGAGGAACAGGAGACTCCAAAAGGAAAACAACAAAAGGAACAGAAGAAACTTAACTTAAGCAGATAACTCAGCAACAGGATCTCAGCCGAGATCCACACCACTCTCAACCAGGTAAGCAGAAGATATAAACCACAAGGGATACTGGGAGAGGAAGGGGTAAATAGGAGAAAGCTAATTGCCAAGCGGCAACAGCTGAGGGGAAGGGGTGTGGTGAACAGCACCCAAACAAAGGGAATAGCCTGTCAAATATGTCACTTAGAAAGCCGCGCAGAACATCTGATTCCAGACGCAAGCCTACTCGTGACAACCTGCCTTAAAGGGGTTTTCTCAGCACATTGATTCACTGGCTGAAAGGCAGTTTGCACTCAATATGTCTCCTCAGGCCATGGGTGGGTCTCCAGCAGTTATTAGCATATATAAACTTACTGACAGAGCAGGAGATTGTGACAATTACAGGTAAAGCCATCCTTCTCAGTCCTCAACACATTTTGCTTACTGAGGTCACTCCTGCTCTCAGCCAATCAGATAACAACAGTCTTTCTGGTCTGCAGGTTACCATAGAAACCTGTGTACAGTGAGAGACCTGCTGAACTGTCTATAGCTCATGACTAAAGTAAAATCTACTGACCACTGTATTTAGAAAATGTCTTCTTTTAACTGTCCCTTTATGTTGAAAGCTAATCTTTGTAACTAGTGAGAAAACCCCTTTAATCCTGGTTTCTCTAGTAGCTCTGAGATGAGTGCAGCCATTCCTTCCCAGTGCCTTTTTCCTCTGATCTGTAGGGAGGAAATCTCCCTCTGATCTGAGGAGTTTCACTTCTGAGCATCTACATGGAGGGATAGAACAGATAGGACATTTCATCATGTTCCCAAATTCTTATGAAAATATATTCAGCACATACTGCACCGAACCAAATGTATCAATTTATTATATATTTTAAGAGTTGGTCCATTTTATACCGACTCCAACTCCGACTCCACCAAAATTGTCACCGACTCCAACTCCACAGCCCTGGTTGTTAGGTGAAGAGCCTATTCTACTGACATGAGATGGACAAGTGATTCTGGGCATATTCTTGCTTTTTCTTTTCTTATTGTGCTTGATGTTATTTGCTGTTTATGGTCATCCTATTCTTCATATGCATGTTAAAAATGAGCCATGTTTACTCCTGGTAAACGATGAGGGGGAGGAGGAAACGTGCCATGAAAGTAGGCTTGATTATTCTACACATCTTAAACCTCCTACCCTTCTTGTTGATGCTAACTAGGACTGAGTACGAATACACACTGTAGTGTTCAAAGTCTGTGTGTAAACTAACGTGGCAATTATCTGACTATTTACCTACTGGAATTTAAAGAACTCTGAGTGAACTATGTGATTTGCTTAGATATTACAGTAATAGTCACGAAAATGTATGACAAGCTTTTATTGTTCAATGTTTGTTTAAAAATGTTGAAAACTTAATAAAAACATTATTAAAAAAAAAAAAAATTAAAGCAAGGAAAATAAAATAAGAAAAAAGGGGGGGGGGGGGGGGAGGGCGTATGTGCTGTCATGGAGACTTCCAGGAAACCGGATTACCGGTAAGTGTAATACTCATTTCCCCAGTCGTCTCCATGACAGCACATCCTGAGAACTACCAATGAAATATCTCCTTTTTAGGGAGGGACTACAGCACAAAGGACTTTTCGTCCAAAGGCCATATCCTCATTAGCAAAGACATCCAATTTGTAATGTTTTGTGAAAGTATGGGCTCTCTTCCAGGTTGCGGCTCTGCAGATTTGTTCTAGGGAGGCTTCAGACTTTTGAGCCCAAGAGGCCGCTAAAGCTCTAGTTGAGTGGGCTCTAAGGGAGGCCGGGGCCTCCTTACCAGCAGCCTTATAAGCTTCAGTTATAGCTAATCTAATCCACCGTGAGATGGAACTTTTTGCTGCTTTCTTTGGCCCACAGAATTGGATAAAAAGATTATTGTCTTTCCTCCACTCTTTTGTAACATCACTATAGTGTAAAACTCTATACAGTCTGACATCCAGATTGTGATAAGCTTCCTCCTGGACATTTTTTGGGTTAGCACAAAATGATGGTATTACAATGTCTTGAGACCTGTGGAAGGTTGAAACAACTTTGGGCAAAAAACTAGGATCTAGTTTAAAGACCAGCTTGTCATCAAAAATTCTTAAGAATGGTTGTTGGATGGAAAGGGCCTGTAGTTCACAAACCCGTCTGGCTACTAAAAAGATGGTTTTGAGTGTAAGCCATCTTATAGATAATGTAGTAAGGGGTTCAAACGGGCAAGATGATATTGCTGAACGAACAGAATTTAAGTTCCAAGGGGCAACCAAGTTTCTTATTCTAGGTCTTATCCTATGGGCTGCCTTCAAAAATCTGGATATCCAGGGAACATCAGTGAGACAGGTATTGTATAGGGCACCCAGGGCCGATATCTGGACTCTAAGGGTATTTGGAGCTAGGCCCATCTTGCAAGAAATCCAGGATGAGGGGAATATCTGGAGATGTTTGACAGAATTTGTTCCCACACCACGAGGCAAACTTTTTCCATACTTTCAAATATGCTTTAGAGGTATTACTCTTCCTACTAAGTAGAAGCGTCTTTACTACTTTATCCGACAAACCTAACCTGAGTAGGATGGATTCCTCAGAATCCACGCTGAGAGTTTCAGTATTCTGAGCTGAGGATGGGCGATTGGACCCTGGGTCAGCAGGTTATGGGTCTGAGAAAGGAATATAGGATCTTCCTGGCTCAGGGATCTCAAGAGCCCGAACCAGCCCCTTCTGGGCCAATAGGGTACCACTAGTATTTTTGTAGGACTCTGGGAATGAGCTGGAATGGGGGGGAACGCGTACACTAGCTTCTCCGGCCAATGTTGGCTAAAAGCATCCACAGCTGTGGGGCAATCCCTGGGATTGAGGGAGAAGAATGCAAGAACTTTTCGGAGTCGAAAAGATCCAGAGATGGGGTTCCCCATTGAGATGTGATTTTCTAGAAGGCTTCCTGCGAGAGGGACCATTCGCCTGGATCGATCCTCTGTCTGCTGAGAAAATCTGCTTTTGAATTTAGTACTCCCCTTAGATGTACCGCTGACAGGGATAACACATTTCCATGTGAAGATCTGGTAGGCTAGGCGTTGTAAAAGACTGTGTCTGGTTCTCCCCTGATTTTGAATGAACGCCACTGCAGTAGAATTGTCTGAATGGATAAGGACGTGTCGATCTTTTAGGTGACCCTGTGCCACTTTCAAGGATTCCCATATCGCTCTTAGTTCTTTGTAGTTGAATGACAAAGGTTTCATGGTGTTGGTCCAGGAACCCTGAAAAAATTCCTGGTCCAAGTGGGCCCCCCAGCCCCAGGCGCCTGTTGTCCGAGAAACAGACGGTTTTTGTTCCCAGAATGTTCCATTCTCCAGATTCACATCCCGACGCCACCAACACTCTGGGGGCAGACGAGATCCCAAAGGGTAGGCAAGTAAACTGAAAATGATGGGTGCAATTGTTCATAAGAACTGCAAACCGTAGGAGGTGTCTGGAGTCGGGGTGGATCGGAATGTGGTAGTAGGCGTCTCGTAGGTCTAGTGTGGCCATTACCACATCTTTTTTGATTAATTTTACAGCCGTCTTAATCGTTTCCATTTTAAATTCCTGGTATACGACAAATTTGTTCAGAGGTTTTAGGTTTATAATGGTTCTGAACTTTCCATTTGGTTTTATGATAAAAATACCGTCATTGTTTTTGGGCAGAAGATGATTCTCCTTCGACCATTGCCTTTAACCATAGTACTCTATGGGTACAAACCTCTGGCAAAAATGATGTAATCACCAGTCTCTGAGGATGTTCCTTCAGTTGTTTAATTTTGTTGAAAAAAAGCAGATCACAGACATGACAAAAAACTAAAGACATTTCAAATGGCAACTTTCTGGCTTTAAGAAATACTAAAAGAAATCAAGAAAAATAATTGTGGCAGCCAGTAACAGTTACATTTTTAGAACAAGCACAGGGAATAAATTATGGAATCACTCAATTCTGAGGAAAAAATTATGGAATCATGAAAAACACACAAACAAAATAACCCTCCAACACATCACTAGGACTTTGTTGCACCACCTCTGGCTTTTATAACTGCTTACAGTCTCTGAGGCATTGACTTAATGAGTGATGGACAGGACTCTTCATCAATCTGGCTCCAGCTTTCCCTGATTGCTGTTGCCAGATCAGCTTTGCAGTTTGGAGCCTTGTCATGGACCATTTATCATCTTAAAAAATGTTTTCATCATCCCCAAACATCCTTTCGATAGATGGGATAAGAAAAGTGTCCAAAATGTCAATGTAAACCTGTGCATTTATTGAAGATGTAATGACAGCCATCTCCCCAGTGCTTTTACCTGACATGCAGCCCCATATCATCAATGACTGTGGAAATTTGCATGTTTTCTTCAGACAGTCGTCTGCATAAATCTCTTTGGAACGGCACCAAACAAAAGTTCCAGCATCATCACCTTGCCCAATGCAGATTGGAGATTCATCACTGAATATAACTTTCATCCAGTTATCCACAGTCCACGATTTCCTTTCCTTTGCCCATTGTAACCTTGTTTTTTCTCTTTAGGTGTTAGTGATGGTTCTTTTAGCTTTTCTGTATGTAAATCCCATTTCCTTTAGGCGGTTTCTTACAGTTCGGTCACAGACGTTGACTCCAGTTTCCTCCCATTTGTTTTGTTGTACACTTTCTGTTTTCAAGGCATATTGCTTTAAGTTTTCTGTCTTGACGCTTTGATGTCTTCCTTGCCTCTAACCACCTTCCCATGTTGTTTGTACTTGGTCCAGGTTTTAGACACAGCTGACTGAACAACCCACATCTTGTGTAACACTGCCTGATGATTTACCCTTTTTAAGGAGTTTGCTAATCCTCTCCTTTTTTTCCATTGACATCTCTGGTGTTGGAGCCATGATTCATGTCCGTCCACTTGTTGCTCTCCGAGGTGTGATCACTGCTTTTTACCTGGATACTAACGAGCAGATTTAATCTGATGCAGGTGTTATTGTTTGTAATGAAAATTTGCAGGGTGATTCCATAATTTTTTCCTCAGAATTGAGTGATTCCATCATTTATTCCCTGTGCTTGTTCTAAAAATGTAACTGTTACTGGCGACCACAATTATTTTTCTTGATTTCTTTTAGTATTTCTTAAAGCCAGAAAGTTGACATTTGAAATGCCTTTAGTTTTTTGTCTTGTCTGTGATCTGTTTTTTTTCAACAAAATTAAACAACTGAAGGAACATCCTCAGTAGGGTTGCAGCGGTAACCGGTTCCACGGTATACCACGGTAATGAAATGCACGGTTATCAAACCGTGGGCATTTGCTTATTACCGGTAAATGGCGACAAGACTTTTTAGTCTTGTCGCCATTTGCGCCTGGACCCGACCGCATCACTGAGTGGGGGACATGGAGAAGATAAAATTAAAAAAATCACTTACCCGTCCGGCGCTCCTCCTCTTTTCCGGGTTGCGCTGTACTGTCCTGACCGCGTACAGCGTCAGGACGTAGTGCACGCACTCTGACCTGACGCTGCACGCTGTCAGGTGACAGTGCAGCTACGGGAGACTAAGGAGCGCCGGACACCGGAGAGGAGCCGCAGCGCAGGAAAAGTAAGTGATTTTTTTTATTTTATTCAGATGGTGGGCTGAAGGGGCCACAGTGGGCTGATGGGGGCACAGTGGGCCGATCTGAGGTCTGAAGGGGCACTGGGGCCAATCTGAGGTCTGAAGGGGCACTGGGCCAATCTGAGGTCTGAAGGGGGCACTGGGGCCAATCTGAGGTCTGAAGGGGGCACTGGGGCCAATCTGAGGTCTGAAGGGGGCACTGGGGCCAATCTGAGGTCTGAAGGGGGCACTGGGCCAATCTGAGGTCTGAAGGGGGCACTGGGGCAATCTGAGGTCTGAAGGGGGCACTGGGGCCAATCTGAGGTCTGAAGGGGGCACTGGGGCCAATCTGAGGTCTGAAGGGGCACTGGGGCCAATCTGAGGTCTGAAGGGGGCACTGTGGGCTGATTTGAGGTCTGAAGGGGGCACTGTGGGCTGATTTGAGGTCTGAAGGGGGCACTGTGGGCTGATTTGAGGTCTGAAGGGGGCACTGTGGGCTGATCTGAGGTCTGAAGGGGGCACTGTGGGCTGATCTGAGGTCTGAAGGGGACACTGTGGGCTGATCTGAGGTCTGAAGGGGGCACTGTGGGCTGATCTGAGGTCTGAAGGGGGCACTGGGGCCGATCTGAGGTCTGAAGGGGGCACTGGGGCCGATCTGAGGTCTGAAGGGGGCACTGGGGCTGATCTGAGGTCCGAGCATTAGTGTATCTTTTAATAATATATGTAACAAACGGTGATACCATGATAACTGTAATACCGCGGTATTTACTGAGACGGTTATCATACCGTGAAAATTTCATACCGTTGCAACCCTAATCCTCAGAGACTGGTGACTCCATCATTTTTGCCAGGGGTTGTAGTATTTGAAAGTTCTGCAATACGAGCAGAGAGACAAACAGATTTCGCAGAGGCATCCGCTAAAAAGCTAGTAGCCATCTTAAGGAGCGGAAGGCTGTCCAATATTTGGTCTCTAGGGGTTTAGTGGAGTTCCAGCTGATCTAACCAGACATTTAAAGTACATGCTACTGAGGTTGCAGCTACCCCTGGTTTTAGTAATGCTGCTGTGGCTTCCCAGGTAATTTTTAGGAGGCTTTCAGATTTCCTATCCATAGGGTCCTTTAACTGGGCCGCATCTTCAAAGGGTAATACTGTACGTTTTGCTACTTTTGCGAAAGGTGCGTCTACTTTGGAGATGGTCTCCCAATCTGCACAATCCTCCTCATCAAACGGGTAGCGTCTTTTAATCCCCCCTAGGGATAAAGGAACCCTTTTCCGTCTTTTTGTCATTCTGCTTTGATTAGCTTTTGGACATTATCCGGCACCAGGAAAACCGACTTTTGCCTCTCCCCAAAAAATCTCTTCCTGTACAGATTTTGGCCTCCTAGGAATTTCCATATGAATAGTGGCCCTAATCGCTTTTATAAGTTCTTCAATATCATCTGGATTAAACAAAAACCTTTTATATTCATTATCTTCATCTGAGTCAAGCGATTTAGTCAGATCCGACAGATCCGGAAAAACAGAATCAGAGTCACTATCTAAAGTGAAGGTTTCTTTATATACCGGCGGAGGAGGGCAGAAGATAGAGCGGATCACACTTCTTCATTTACCAAGAGCCTTATATCTTCCAAAAAGTTAGAAGATTCCCCTTTTACTACATTTGCTGTACGTTCTTTGCATAGTGGCTTGGACCCAGATGAAGGTAAACGTTTAGCACGTACTCCACACTTTCTAGATTTTAGTTTAGTAGAGGAGGATGACTTTCTCCCAGCCACAGAAAAGGCAATAACAGTATCCCAGAGGCCTGGAGTCAGGCTACTCACTGTTCCCTGTACGGTGGCAGGCTCTTGTCCTGAGCCTGGCGTGGTAGGGGTGCTCATTGTGGTAGTCCCATCCACGCTGAAAAGTCTGCTGCTGCTGCCACTTGATGCTGCTGCTGCTGTCGCTCCACACTGGGAGCAGGTTGCTGTGTCCGGATGCCATGTTTCCCCCAGGCCCTGAGCTTTAAACCCTGGTAGGGTTGTGACAAGGTAAAAAAAAAAGATTCTGCCAGGAAAACCAGAGGTCTCCCAGCACCTCTCTGAGCTTCCTTCCTCTGGCAGGACAGGAAAATACACTGGTGGTGGAGGGAAGGGGAGGGAATCTAAACCTCTCTGTGCTTTTCCTGTCCTATCAGAGGGAACACCACAAAAAGGAAAAAAGGAGGGTTAATTAACAAATATCTCAGGGAACCCCAAGATATATGATAAAAAAGGCGCCAAAAGGAGTGGATAGAAGAAGTCTCAGTGCCTCACGATCCAAAGTAATTAAAATTGAAAAAAATATATGTATAAATATATGTATAAAAAGGCTGCACAATTGGTCTTAGTGTAAAGTAAACTTCAGACTACATAGAAATAGGTAGAGTACGGTGGTAGAGATACCACAACCAGAAGAAAGGAAAAAAAGACCATAAATAGGCGCCAGAGTAGTTTATAAGTTACCAAAGATTAAAAAACCACACTTACGGTTAGTTAGTATACAAGTTATTCAGTAGGCCTTAATAAATATTTGAGCGTAATAGAAGGCGTAATAAAAAAACGTAATATCAGTACTCCACTCACTTTACCGGGGGGGATGTCTCGCGGATAAAGCTCAAGACACCTTGAGACAGAGCCCCCCCCAAGCCAGGTTCGCCTCAAGGATCATCGGATGAAATGTCCATTTATTAACCGATTCGGCTTGTTTCCAAACTCAATGTGCTTCGGGGGTGTTTTATATAAAAACCCCTTCTTCAGGAGTATTAAAATATATTATATAACAGCAACAAAAGATAGAACAAACTTACATATATATATATATATATACACTGTATATAGAAGTCACAATCGATGGAATCGCACGTGTCACGCAGGGACCGGAAGTGACATAAGCGGATTTCCGGTTTGTCCATGCGTTCCAGAGTGGAGCGCATTTGAATCTTAGGATATGTATATAAAACCAATTTTTCCTATAAAATCCACATCTCGCCAAACAATGCTTATTATATGGATGGAGCAAATTATCCCCATCAATGTTTTGTATTACTTAAGAAGGTGTGCGACATGGAGAGGGGGCCGGTGCGTTCTAACAGTGCAACACATCGCCATCTTGTAAAGCTGAACGTTCATTATGTGAAAATAAAAAATCATCTCATTTTAAAATAAAATCCTCTTTTTACCCAATGGAAAGTAAGGGGTCCTTTCGTAGATAGTTTCTACAATATCGTCATGGAGGAGTTGAAAACTCAGTTTGAAAACAAAATTACCAGAAATGACAACATCAATGATAGGAAGACGACCCATAACCTTAAAGGGAAACCATCAAAACACAAATTCCTTTTTCACTACCAATGAGGAAAAGGCATTAAAGACCCTAAGCCAAAATGATGAAATAGTCATAAAGGGGGAGGGGTAGTGATAATGGACTCACAATATTATCTAGAGGAGTCCTTAAGGATCCTATAGGATAAGAACTACTATAGACCCCTCAGAGAAGACCCTACAAAAGTGTTTAAAAAGACCCTCTACGATCTGGTAGACCTAAGCTTTGAGCGCCAGGTCATTGATAAAAAAGTGAAATCATTTCTCAAAACCCCCCATCCGGTTTTATCAAAGTTTTATTTTCTCTCCAAAATACATAAATGCCTTACCCGTCCACCGGGATAGGGAGCTTGACCTCAAATCTCTCAGCTTATGTAGACTATCATCTACAGAACTTTGTCACCCTACTACCATCATTCTTGAGAGATACCACCCATCTCATCCAGTTATTGGAACGTCTTGAATGGTCCGAAAGTTATCTATGGGTAACCCTGGATGTGACATCATTATATAGCAGTATTTCCCATGATCTTGGAATTAAAGCCGAGTATTATTCTTCGGAGGGCACAAACCCTGAAAAATCTATTGGCCCCGTCCTGCCCCAAACTGAATGTATCCAAAAAGAAGTCTGTTACTAAGACTGAAAAGAATAGGAGCATTTCTAAATGCAACAAAAATAGATGTAAATGTTGTACAAATTTAATACCTAACAAAGAAGAAATCACAATCCCTACTATAGGGAAAAAAATAAGAATTTATGATGGATTGCGGAACGAGCAACGTTGTTTATTTGCTCACATGCCCCTGCAACTCACTATATGTAGTATAGGACGACCCAAACACTAAGAGAAAGAATAAACGAACACCGGTCCAATATCAAGAGAAAAGTTACCACCCACAGAGTCTCAAGGCACTTTACGTTAAAACATGACGGGGACCCCTCCTTCCTCAGAGTGACCCCACTCCAATGGGTACCAAATTCGTTCCAAACACTCTGTAGGAAGGAGATGTTCTGGATCTTTCATCTTAAAGGGTTTCTGTCACCAGTTTTTTCGGTATGAATCAGGCTGACATTAGAGATGCGCTAATGTCACCTGATTCCAAATATATATCTGTTTTATTTACTGGTGCCCCCATTTTTATATAAAATGAACTTTTATTTTATGCTAATAAGGCCTCTAGGTGCAAGGGGCGTTACCCCTGCTCCTAGAGGCTCTGTTGATTGACAGGACCAGGCAGAGAAGAAACACTCCATTCACCATAGCTTTTAAGGACCTTCAATGATGTCATGACCATGTGATCAGTCACATGGTTAGGATCACACAAACAGCCTGTCTCCTCCTAAACCATGTGACTGATCACATGGTCATGACATCATTGAAGGTCCTTAAAAGCTACCGTGAATGGAGTGTTTCTTCTCTGCCTGGTCCTGTCAATCAACAGAGCCTCTAGGAGCAGAGGTAACGCCCCTTGCACCTAGGAGCCTTATTAGCATAAAATAAAAGTTCATTTTATATAAAAATGGGGGCACCAGTAAATAAATTATTTATTTTTAAATTATTATTTATATATTTTTATATTTCTATACTTATTTACATAATATGTATATAATTTTTAATTTTTATATATATATATATATATATATATATATATATATATATATATATTTTATACACCTTAAAGAGGCTCTGTCTCTACTTTTCAACCTATGTATTTGTACACATAGACATTTAGGTGCTTTATTTCTAACCCCAGACATACCTTCATAGTGCAGAGCCAAGCAGCGATTCATGTAGAAAATTAACTTTTATAATTATGTAAATTAGTCTTCGGAGCACCGGGAGGCGTGCCCTTGCAGTCCGAGCACTGCATCTTCAACGCCCTGCAACCTTTAACCACGCCCCTTCGGTCCAGCGCTGAAATCTCGCGCCTGCGCACTCTGAACTGAGCCGGGGCATGCGCTATACGCTTGCAGTGCCGAACACTGCAAGCGCTTTCATTGTAGTACGCAGGCGCGAGATTTCAGCACTGGACCGAAGGGGCGTGGTTAAAGGTTGCAGGGCGTTGAAGATGCAGTGCTCGGACTGCAAGGGCACGCCTCCAGGTGCTCCGAAGACTAATTTACATAATTATAAAAGTTAATTTTCTACATGAATTGCTGCTTGGCTCTGCACTACGAAGGTATGTCTGGGGTTAGAAATAAAGCACCCGTATTGTTCGCCCTATAAGACGCACTTTTTCCCCCCCAAAAGTAGGGGGGGGAAATGCGGTGCGTCTTATAGGGCGAATACAAGTGAGCGATTCCATAAGGAAGCGCTCACTTGTACGTAGGGACCCCCATCAGACCTCAGATCAGCCCACCCAGCCACTTATAAAAACCTTACTTACCTGTCCTGCGCTGCCCTCCGGTCCCGCGCTCAGCTCTTCTCCCTGCCGGCGCACAATATGACCTGACGGTGCAGCGTCAGGTCATAGTGCGCGCCGGGAGGGAAGAGAGTGGAGCGCAGGACCAGAGGGCAGTGGCAGCGCAGGACAGGTAAGGTTTTTATAAGTGGCTGGGTGGGCTGATCTGAGGTCTGAGGGGGGCACAAGACGCTGATCTGAGGTCTGATGGGGGGCACAAGACGCTGATCTGAGGTCTGATGGGGGCACAAGACGCTGATCTGAGGTCTGATGGGGGCACAAGACGCTGATCTGAGGTCTGATGGGGGCACAGGACGCTGATCTGAGGTCTGATGGGGGCACAAGACGCTGATCTGAGGTCTGATGGGGGCACAAGACGCTGATCTGAGGTCTGATGGGGGCACAGGACGTTGATCTGAGGTCTGATGGGGGCACAAGACGCTGATCTGAGGTCTGATGGGGGCACAAGACGCTGATCTGAGGTCTGATGGGGCACATACTGCTGTGATCTGAGGTCTGATGGGGGTCTGACATGGAGGGCTGATATGGGGGTCCTGAAATTTATGGGCAGTCTGATAAGAGGATCTGATGAAAAATATTTTTTTCTTATTTTCCTACTCTAAAACCTAGGTGCGTCTTATAGGGCGAAAAATACGGTAAATGCCTATGTGTACAAATACATAGGTTGAAAAGTAGAGACAGAGCCTTTTTAAACCAAGTGGGCCAGACTAAACCCCCATTTTTTATATATATTTATTTATTTTTTTAATTCTGTTTTTGAATAGTTTGTATATTTTGATATATTTGGATGGATCGATAACCACAGAGTTCAATCTACCGATAATGATAAGAATTGGAATGGAGTTCTGGTAGGTCAATTCTATAATGAACATTTGTACTCCACTGAGAAACAACGGACGATGCGTTCCGCACTGGAGCGCAGTATGATTGGAAGATACAAATAACCAAGAGGGCCCTCTTTTGTCACGTAGCGTTCCCATTATGGTGGAAAACGGTAAAAATATTCAACATAAAATTATTGTTATTTTGTTATTTTATTATGTTATTTTATTATTATAAAATTTTTTATTTTCACATAATGAACGTTCAGCTTTACAAGATGGCGATGTGTTGCACTGTTAGAACGCACCGGCCCCTCTCCATGTCGCACACCTTCTTAAGTAATACAAAACATTGATGGGGATAATTTGCTCCATCCATATAATAAGCATTGTTTGGCGAGATGTGGATTTTATAGGAAAAATTGTTTTTTTATATACATATCCTGAGAGCCAAATGAACTCCACTCTGGAACGCATGGACAAACTGGAAATCCGCTTATGTCACTTCCAGTCCCTGCGTGACACGTGCGATTCCATCGATTGTGACTTTATATATATATATATATATATATATGTAAGTTTGTTCTATCTTTTGTTGCTTTTATATGATATATTTTAATACTCCTGAAGAAGGGGGTTTTATATAAAACACCCCCGAAATGCGTTGAGTTTGGAAACAAGCCGAATCGGTTAATAAATGGACATTTCATCCGATGATCCTTGAGGCGAACCTGGCTTGGGGGGGCTCTGTCTCAAGGTGTCTTGAGCTTTATCCGCGAGACATCCCCCCCGGTAAAGTGAGTGGAGTACTGATATTACGTTTTTTTATTACGCCTTCTATTACGCTCAAATATTTATTAAGGCCTACTGAATAACATGTATACTAACTAACCGTAAGTGTGGTTTTTTAATCCTTGGTAACTTATATACAAACTACTCTGGTGCCTATTTATGGTCTTTTTTTCCTTTCTTCTGGTTGTGGTTATCTCTACCACCGTACTCTACCTATCAGAGGGAAGTTAGTCTCAGGATGTGCCGGCATGGAGACGACTGAGGAAAAGACCATTGTATGTTGAAAATATTGTATCCTGAGGCATCATTGTACATCACCCGCTGCACTACATACATCACCCGCTGCACTACATACATCACCCGCTGCACTACATACATCACACACTGCACTACATACATCACACTCTGCACTACATACATCACACGCTGCACCATACACATCACACGCTGAACTACATACATCACCCGCTGCACTACATACATCACCCGCTGCACTACATACATCACCCGCTGCACTACATACATCACACACTGCACTACATACATCACACACTGCACCATACACATCACCCGCTGCACTACATACATCACACACTGCACTACATACATCACACACTGCACCATACACATCACACTCTGCACTACATACATCACACGCTGCACCATACACATCACACGCTGAACTACATACATCACCCGCTGCACTACATACATCACCCGCTGCACTACATACATCACACACTGCACTACATACACCACACACTGCACCATACACATCACCCGCTGCGCTACATACATCACACACTGCACCATACACATCACACGCTGCACTACATACATCACACACTGCACTACATACATCACACACTGCACCATACACATCACACGCTGCACTACATACATCACACACTGCACCATACACATCACACGCTGCACTACATACATCACACACTGCACCATACACATCACACGCTGCACCATACACATCACACGCTGCACTACATACATCACACACTGCACTACATACATCACACACTGCACTACATACATCAAACACTGCACTACATACATCACACACTGCACTACATACATCACACGCTGCACTACATACATCACACACTGCACTACATACATCACCCGCTGCACTACATACATCACCCACTGCACTACATACATCACACACTGCACTACATACATCACACACTGCACCATACACATCACACGCTGCACTACATACATCACACACTGCACCATACACATCACACGCTGCACTACATACATCACACACTGCACCATACACATCACACGCTGCACCATACACATCACACGCTGCACTACATACATCACACACTGCACTACATACATCACACGCTGCACCATACACATCACCCGCTGCACTACATACATCACACACTGCACTACATACATCACATACTGCAACATACACATCACACGCTGCACTACATACATCACACACTGCACTACATACATCACACGCTGCACCATACACATCACACGCTGCACTACATACATCACCCGCTGCACTACATACATCACCCGCTGCACCATACACATCACATGCTGCACCATACACATCACACGCTGCACTACATACATCACCCGCTGCACTACATACATCACACGCTGCACCATACACATCACACACTGCACTACATACATCACACGCTGCACTACATACATCACACACTGCACTACATACATCACACGCTGCACTACATACAGTACAGACCAAAAGTTTGGACACACCTTCTCATTCAAAGAGTTTTCTGTATTTTCATGACTATGATAATTGTAGATTCACACTGAAGGCATCAAAACTATGAATTAACACATGTGGAATTATATACTTAACAAAAAAGTGTGAAACAACTGAAAATATGTCTTATATTCTAGGTTCTTCAAAGTAGCCACCTTTTGCTTTGATTACTGCTTTGCACACTCTTGGCATTCTCTTGATGAGCTTCAAGAGGTAGTCACCTGAAATGGTATTCCAACAGATGCTTAGCACTTGTTGGCCCTTTTGCCTTCACTCTGCGGTCCAGCTCACCCCAAACCATCTGGATTGGGTTCAGGTCTGGTGACTGTGGAGGCCAGGTCATCTGGCGTAGCACCCCATCACTCTCCTTATTGGTCAAATAGCCCTTACACAGCCTGGAGGTGTTTGGGGTCATTGTCCTGTTGATAAATAAATGATGGTCCAACTAAATGCAAACCGGATGGAATAGCATGCCGCTGCAAGATGCTGTGGTAGCCATGCTGGTTCAGTATAAATCCCCCACACCATCACACCTCCTCCTCCATGCTTCACGGTGGGAACCAGGCATGTAGAGTCCATCTCTTCACCTTTTCTGCGTCGCACAAAGACATGGTGGTTGGAACCAAAGATCTCAAATTTGGACTCATCAGACCAAAGCACAGATTTCCACTGGTCTAATGTCCATTCCTTGTGTTCTTTAGCCCAAACAAGTCTCTTCTGCTTGTTGCCTGTCCTTAGCAGTGGTTTCCACCATGAAGGCCTGCTGCACACAGTCTCCTCTTAACAGTTGATGTAGAGATGTGTCTGCTGCTAGAACTCTGTGTGGCATTGACCTGGTCTCTAATCTGAGCTGCTGTTAACCTGCCATTTCTGAGGCTGGTGACTCGGATGAACTTATCCTCCGCAGCAGAGGTGACTCTTGGTCTTCCTTTCCTGGGGCGGTCCTCATGTCAGACAGTTTCTTTGTAGTGCTTGATGGTTTTTGCAACTGCACTTGGGGACACTTTCAACGTTTTCCCAATTTTTCGGACTGACTGACCTTCATTTCTTAAAGTAATGATGGCCGCTCGTTTTTCTTTACTTAGCTGCTTTTTTCTTGCCATAATACAAATTCTAACAGTCTATTCAGTAGGACTATCAGCTGTGTATCCACCTGACTTCTGCCCAACACAACTCATGGTCCCAACCCCATTTATAAGGCAGTAAATCCCACTTATTAACCCTGACAGGGCACACCTGTGAAGTGAAAACCATTTCAGGTGACTACCTCTTGAAGCTCATCAAGAGAATGCCAAGAGTGTGCAAATCAGTAATCAAAGCAAAAGGTGGCTACTTTGAAGAACCTAGAATATAAGACATATTTTCAGTTGTTTCACACTTTTTTGTTAAGTATATAATTCCACATGTGTTAATTCATAGTTTTGATGCCTTCAGTGTGAATCTACAATGTTCATAGTCATGAAAATACAGAAAACTCTTTGAATGAGAAGGTGTGTCCAAACTTTTGGTCTGTACTGTACATCACATGCTGCACTACATACATCACACGCTGCACTGTGTGTTGCAGTGTGTTGAATGCACAGCAGGTATTATAACCAAGTGATAAAGTGCAAGGAGGATCCGCCATATTGGACTGGACTTCATCACTCGGCTATAATTAACGGTTCCGGGCATAGATACCCACCTCTCAGGCCCCGTTCACACTGCCGGTTTTTATTTCTGTTCTGCTCCGTTAGATGAGAAGAGCAACAAAAATAACTGAAGTGCTGGATCGGGAACAGATGGCCGGGGTTTTGTCATATGTTAAATATAGACAAAAAAAATGTACACATTAACGGACGCTTCAGCCAGATGCCGTATAGTGGCGTCCATCATCATGGAGTTCCATTGTAAAAAGCAAATAAAAAAAAAAGGATAATTTTTTTTGCAGGACTCTGCAGGATGGGAAGTGTGTAGTGTACCACGTTTTTCCATCCTGCAAAGTCCAGCAAAAAATCAGTTACACGGTTAAGAAGTTACAAGGACAGAGCGGAGGCATCGGGGTAGTTACTGGCACAGAGCGGAGGCATCGGGATAGTGACTGGCACAGAGCGGAGGCATCGGGGTAGTGACTGGCACAGAGCGGAGGCATCGGAGTAGTGACTGGCAGAGAGCGGAGGCATCGGGGTAGTGACTGGCACAGAGCGGAGGCATCGGAGTAGTGACTGGCACAGAGCAGAGGTATCGGGGTAGTGACTGGCACAGAGCGGAGGCATCGGAGTAGTGACTGGCACAGAGCGGAGGCATCGGAGTAGTGACTGGCACAGAGCGGAGGCATAGGGATAGTGACTGGCACAGAGCAGAGGTATCGGGGTAGTGACTGGCACACAGCAGAGGCATCGGGGTAGTGACTGGCACAGAGCAGAGGTATCGGGGTAGTGACTGGCACAGAGCAGAGGTATCGGGGTAGTGACTGGCACAGAGCGGAGGCATCGGAGTAGTGACTGGCACAGAGCGGAGGCATCGGAGTAGTGACTGGCACAGAGCAGAGGGTATCGGGGTAGTGACTGGCACAGAGCGGAGGCATCGGGTAGTTACTGGCACAGAGCGGAGGCATCGGGGATAGTGACTGGCACAGAGCGGAGGCATTGGAGTAGTGACTGGCACAGAGTGGAGGCATCGGGTAGTGACTGGCACAGAGCGGAGGCATCGGGGTAGTGACTGGCACAGAGCGGAGGCATCGGGGTAGTGACTGGCAAGGGAGGCACAGACAAGAGAGGCATCGGGTAGTGACTGGCACAGAGCGGAGGATCGGGTAGTGACTGGCACAGAGGGAGGCGGAGTATGACTGGCACAGAGCGGAGGCATCGGGGTAGTGACTGGCCACAGAGCGAGGCATCGGGTAGTGACTGGCAGAGCGGAGGCATCGGAGTAGTGACTGGCACAGAGCGGAGGCATCGGGTAGTGACTGGCACAGAGCGGAGGCATCGGGGTAGTGACTGGCAGAGAGCGGAGGCATCGGAGTAGTGACTGGCACAGAGCGGAGGAGGCATCGGAGTAGTGACTGGCAGAGAGAGCGGAGGCATCGGGGTAGTGACTGGCAGAGAGCGGAGGCATCGGAAGTAGTGACTGCAGAGAGCGGAGGCATCGGAGTAGTGACTGGCAGAGAGCGGAGGCATCGAGAGTAGTGACTGGCAGAGAGCGGAGGCATCGGAGTAGTGACTGGCAGAGAGCGGAGGCATCGGAGTAGTGACTGGCAGAGAGCGGAGGGCATCGGGAGTAGTGACTGGCACAGAGCGGAGGCATCGGAGGAGTGGAGTAGTGACTGGCAGAGAGCGGAGGCATCGGGGGGTAGTGACTGGCAGAGAGCGGAGGCATCGGAGTAGTGACTGGCAGAGAGCGGAGCATCGGAGTAGTGACTGGCAGAGAGCGGAGGCATCGGAGTGACTGGCACATGGGGCTCACGGCATCGGTAGTAGTGACTGGCACAGAGCGGAGCATCGGGGTAGTGACTGGCACAGAGCGGAGGCATCGTAGTAGTGACTGGCAGAGAGCGGAGGCATCGGAGTAGTGACTGGCACAGAGCGGAGGCATCGGAGTAGTGACTGGCTGTGAGGGATTAAGAATTCATTTTGTATCAGGACTCCATCTTAAACTAAGATTAATTTGAAAGAAGACATTTCTATGTTTCTGATAAGTTACTTACAGGAAATTGCAGAACTAAATATATATAAATATAACGCTCATTGTGAGGGTAACCACTTCTTCTTTATAGGTTCAGAAATGCATGTGACCTTTTGACATCCTCTTAAAGCAGACACTTCTCTGCTCTGTTAGACTACCCGGTGACTGTACAAACACCTCATGACATTCAGGCACATTTCTATGGCCAGGCAACTTAGACTCCAGTGTGCACTCCTCATGGTACTTAGACTCCAGTGTACACTCCTCATGGTACTTAGACTCCAGTGTGCGCTCCTCATGGTACTTAGACTCCAGTGTGCACTCCTCATGGTACTTAGACTCCAGTGTGCACTCCTCATGGTACTTAGACTCCAGTGTGCACTCCTCATGGTACTTAGACTCCAGTGTGCGCTCCTCATGGTACTTAGACTCCAGTGTGCGCTCCTCATGGTACTTAGACTCCAGTGTGCGCTCCTCATGGTACTTAGACTCCAGTGTGCACTCCTCATGGTACTTAGACTCCAGTGTGCGCTCCTCATGGTACTTAGACTCCAGTGTGCGCTCCTCATGGTACTTAGACTCCAGTGTGCACTCCTCATGGTACTTAGACTCCAGTGTGCACTCCTCATGGTACTTAGACTCCAGTGTGCACTCCTCATGGTACTTAGACTCCAGTGTACACTCCTCATGGTACTTAGACTCCAGTGTGCACTCCTCATGGTACTTAGACTCCAGTGTGCACTCCTCATGGTACTTAGACTCCAGTGTACACTCCTCATGGTACTTAGACTCCAGTGTGCACTCCTCATGGTACTTAGACTCCAGTGTGCACTCCTCATGGTACTTAGACTCCAGTGTGCACTCCTCATGGTACTTAGACTCCAGTCTGCACTCCTCATGGTACTTAGACTCCAGTGTGCACTCCTCATGGTACTTAGACTCCAGTGTGCGCTCCTCATGGTACTTAGACTCCAGTGTGCGCTCCTCATGGTACTTAGACTCCAGTGTGCGCTCCTCATGGTACTTAGACTCCAGTGTGCGCTCCTCATGGTACTTAGACTCCAGTGTGCACTCGTCATGGTACTTAGACTCCAGTGTGCACTCCTCATGGTACTTAGACTCCAGTGTGCACTCCTCATGGTACTTAGACTCCAGTGTGCGCTCCTCATGGTACTTAGACTCCAGTGTGCGCTCCTCATGGTACTTAGACTCCAGTGTGCACTCCTCATGGTACTCTTACTACTCTGAATCCTGCTATTCTGTTGCCGATTACAGATTCAGAAATGGGGGAGGGAGGTGTATCAGAACTTTTAACCAAACATGACTGAATACAATTAATACAGCAGGAAACATTTGGTTTTGAACATGTTCATGAAAACCCCCTTGATAACCCCGATTTTGAGTATTTTGTAGATTGAAGCCGTTTCCACACTGGATATGCAGTGGTCACACAGCATGAGGTAGGGACAGCTGAACCACTGCCACCTCACATGTCAGTACAAGAGGTGGAGCTGAAGGCACTCACTGAGGCGTGTAAATTGGCCAAGGGGAAGAAGGTGAACATCTACACGGACTCCAGGTATGCTTTTGGTATTGCACATGAATATGGACTTATTTGGCGGGCCAGGGACTTCCTAACATCAGCAGGCCAGCCTATAAAGAATAAAGACTCTGTACTTGAACTTATGGACTCTCTGTTGTTACCAGAGGAGGTTGCTATTATTAAGGTAAAGGCTCATACAAGATGTACCACGGTGGAAGCAAAAGGCAATGATCGAGCAGACAAGGCGGCCAAACAAGCTGCACTCCAGCCACTAAATGCTGACGCCACCCCGGTGAGAGCCTTCAGACCTGAGGACATTTCAGTAAGTACATTTCAGAGAATGCTCCAACAAGCCCCTCCTGAGGAAAAAGAACAAGGGGCCAAACATGAAATTTGGAGAAACGAGGACATTTGTTGACCACGCCCTCTGTACCCAGCTATGGCTCAGGAGGCCCACGGCCCACTCACCTATCAGAAGGTGCCATGGTAAGTGTGGTTAATGCAGGGTGGATTGCTCCAGGATTTTCTACAGTAGCCGCTCGGATTGTACAAGGATGTATGGTCTGTGCACTGAACAATCCCGGTCAAGTGGTGGAGACTCCAAGCAAGCCCAACCCCAAGGCCACTTTACCCGTTCCAGAGACTGCAGATAGACTATATACAACTGCCTAAGGTAGGAGTATATGAGCTTGTCCTTGTGTGTGTTGATCTCTTTTCAGGGTGGCCGGAAGCCTTCCCAGTAACAAAGGCAAATACAAAGAACACAGCAGAGAAGCTGGTCAGTGATCTGGTGTGCAGGTATGGTGTCCCTGAAGTTACTGAATCAGACAGGGGTTCCCCAGATTAGGATTGTATTTTCCACAACTGGCTGTAAATGAACAATGATAGCCTAACAAGCTACATGTGGCCCTCACAAAGAGGCTTGAGAACTCCCATAAACAAGTGTTTGCTTCCCTTCCAGATTCAGTAGAAGGAACACACAGTCTGCAACCAGGAAACTGGTGGTGATAAAAAGACGTGAGGAAAGGCCTGGATCCCAGATTTGATGGTCCTTTCCAAGTCCTGTTGACTACTCATACAGCAGTAAAGGCTGAAGGACACGCTTCTCACTGCAAGAAAGTCCGACGCCCAAGGATGAAGATCCTCCTGCTGACAGTGGCTCTGACCTTGAGTGTGTCAGCAGTATTTCGTCAACTGAATGATGAATGGGACAATGCTTTGATACTGCACCATCAGGTGCTGCTTGAAGGACTGTTGGATCTGTACTCACAGTCCCGTGAGAGTTCAAGAACTGTGCCTTATCTGGCAATCCCTCTGACCTTTAAAGAACTTGTTCATATGTCTTGTTAGCAGTTTGTCTCACAAAGAAGACCAGGGCCAGATGATCTAAAGTATAGTAGTATCTGCTGTGATAAAGCTGATGTGTATGTGTGCCAACAGGTTCTGTACCAAAAGGAGAAACTACCAGGATTATTGAGAAGTCTTGGGAACTGCATCGATACCTGGGAGGGAATCTGGCCTCCAGCTGGCGGTTGGGCCTATCCCAACTGAAGTACCTCTGGGTTAGGATGTCAGATCCAAGATATCTCAAAATGGGGGAATTGTGAGGGACTGAGTATCCATTTGTATCAGGACTCCATCTTAACCTAAGATTAATTTGAAAGAAGAAGTTACTATGTTTCTGATAAGTTACTTACAGGAAATTGCAGAACTAAATATATATAAATATAAATCATTGTGAGGGGAACCACTTCTTCTTTATCGGTTCAGAAATGCATGTGACCTTTTTGACTTCCTCTTAAAGCAGACACTTCTCTCTGTGATCAGGAAGAGTGGGTGGGATGGAACAAAATGTGTGGTTTCGTTCAGTAGTTCAGTAAATGTCATGTTAGTAAAAAGTTACAGAAACTGCACATCTGCACTATAGGAACTCCACCCACCTATCTGTGGTCTTGTACTATAAAGAGCAACGTGTTCTGTCAATAAACAGGAAATATCTGATACAGCTGAACAAGTCTAAATTTATTTCCTCTGAGCGCTCATCTTCATTAAATTGGGACCCCGACAATCATAGAGAAGGGGGTTTTGCCCCAACACTGGCACAGAGCAGAGGCATCGGGGTAGTGACTGGCACAGAGCGGAGGCATCGGGGTAGTTACTGGCACAGAGCGGAGGCATCGGGGTAGTGACTGGCACAGAGCGGAGGCATCGGGGTAGTGACTGGCACAGAGCAGAGGCATCGGGGGTAGTGACTGGCACAGAGCGGAGGCATCGGGGTAGTGACTGGCACAGAGCGGAGGCATCGGGGTAGTGACTGGCACAGAGCGGAGGCATCGGGGTAGTGACTGGCACAGAGCGGAGGCATCGGGGTAGTGACTGGCACAGAGCAGAGGCATCGGGGTAGTGACTGGCACAGAGCGGAGGCATCGGGGGTAGTGACTGGCACAGAGCAGAGGCATCGGGGGTAGTGACTGGCACAGAGCGGAGGCATCGGGGTAGTGACTGGCACAGAGCAGAGGCATCGGGGTAGTGACTGCACAGAGCAGAGGCATCGGGGTAGTGACTGGCACAGAGCAGAGGCATCGGGGTAGTGACTGGCACAGAGCGGAGGCATCGGAGTAGTGACTGGCACAGAGCAGAGGCATCGGGGTAGTGACTGGCACAGAGCGGAGGCATCGGGGTAGTTACTGGCACAGAGCAGAGCATCGGAGTAGTGACTGGCACAGGAGCGGAGGCATCGGGGTAGTGACTGGCACAGAGCGGAGGCATCGGGGTAGTGACTGCACAGAGCGGAGGCATCGGGGTAGTGACTGGCACAGAGCGGAGGCATCGGGGTAGTGACTGGCACAGAGCGGAGGCATCGGGGTAGTGACTGGCACAGAGCGGAGGCATCGGGGTAGTGACTGGCACAAGCAGAGGCATCGGGGTAGTGACTGGCACAGAGCGGAGGCATCGGGGGTAGTGACTGGCACAGAGCAGAGGCATCGGGGTAGTGACTGGCACAGAGCGGAGGCATCGGGGTAGTGACTGGCACAGAGCGGAGGCATCGGGACTAGTGACTGGCACAGAGCGGAGGCATCGGGGTAGTGACTGGCAGAGAGCAGAGGCATCGGGGGTAGTGACTGGCACAGAGCGGAGGCATCGGGGTAGTGACTGGCACAGAGCGGAGGCATCGGGTAGTGACTGGCACAGAGCGGAGGCATCGGGGTAGTGACTGGCACAGAGCGGAGGCATCGGACTAGTGACTGGCACAGAGCGGAGCATCGACGGAGACTGGACAGAGCGAGGCATCGGGGGTAGTGACTGGCACAGAGCAGAGGCATCGGCGGGGTAGACTGGCATCAGGGGTCAGGGGTAGTGACTGGCACAGAGCGGAGGCATCGGGGGCTGGCACATAGTGACTGGCACAGAGCGGAGGCATCGGGTAGTGACTGCAGAGACAGTGACGAGTGCACAGGAGAGTGACTGGCATGCGGGGCAGATCGGGGTAGTGACTGGCACAGAGCGGAGGCATCGGGGTAGTGACTGGCACAGAGCGCACAGAGCGAGGCATCGGAGTAGTGACTGGCACAGAGCGGAGGCATCGGGGTAGTAGTGACTGGCACAGAGCAGAGGCATCGGGGTAGTGACTGGCACAGAGCAGAGGCATCGGGGTAGTGACTGGCACAGAGCGGAGGCATCGGAGTAGTGACTGGCACAGAGCAGAGGCATCGGGGTAGTGACTGGCAGGCACAGAGCAGAGGCATCGGGTAGTGACTGGCACAGAGCAGAGGCATCGGGTAGTGACTGGCACAGACAGAGGCATCGGGGTAGTGACTGGCACAGAGCAGAGGCATCGGGTAGTGACTGGCACAGAGCAGAGGCATCGGGGGTAGTGACTGGCACAGAGCGGAGGCATCGGGGTAGTGACTGGCACAGAGCGGAGGCATCGGGGTAGTGACTGGCACAGAGCAGAGGCATCGGGGTAGTGACTGGCACAGAGCAGAGGTATCGGGGTAGTGACTGGCACAGAGCAGAGGCATCGGGGTAGTGACTGGCACAGAGCGGAGGCATCGGAGTAGTGACTGGCACAGAGCGGAGGCATCGGGGTAGTGACTGGCACAGAGCGGAGGCATCGGGGTAGTGACTGGCACAGAGCAGAGGCATCGGAGTAGTGACTGGCACAGAGCAGAGGCATCGGGGTAGTGACTGGCACAGAGCGGAGGCATCGGGGTGACTGGGTGATCTCCGCATCCATATATCTACGTCATCTCTTCAGCCCCATAAAAAAATACAACACGTCCTATTCTTATCTGTTTTACGGACAAGGAAAGGAAACTTTAATAGAGGGCAGGGCGCTCCGTGGCCGGTATCCATGTTTTGCGGATCTGTGAGTGATCGCCCCAGAGCAGAGCCTGCAGGTCAGTGAACATGGAGGATGAAGGTGAAGACCACGGGGGTCATTTATCAAACAGAAGTCCGCAAAGCTCCTCTGCGCCGCAATCTGCCACCTCCCCCCCCCAGATTTAAAAAAAGTGGACGAGGTCATCGGGCCCCGCTCATTTACCATATTCTACGCTTGTTTTAAGCATAGAAAATGGCCTAAAGGTAAGGTGGCTCGGAAACTTCTTACACGTAGAAGCGGCGGAAGAGCCGCCAAAGTTAGGTATGATCCACCGCTAGGTACAGAGCTTCTAAAACGAGCCCCTATAATGAGGATCCGCCGCCGTTTACAGTGACTAATGCGTTTTGTGAACAGACCGTGCGTTTTTTTTTTTTTATAGGCGACGCCTTCCTCAGGCCGCCTGCTGACGGGTAAACGCACCAGACCTGTTTCTGCAGTAAATCCGCAATGTCTAATTGTGTTTTTTTGGTGCGGATTTCATAAGTTTTTGCCGCACACTTCATTCTTCCATCGAAAAGGGTGAAATCCGCAGGTACAAACACGTGACGCGCTATTTCATTTAAAATCTGTAACGCACAGAAAAAAAAACGCAAAGTGTACGTGAAATGTGTCTCATCTCATACACTTTGCTGGTATGGGGATTCGCGTAGAAAAACCGCCTGCGTTAGGGCCCCTTTCACACGAACGATACGAATTGTGCCCGGATCTGTTCAGGAAAAAAAAACGTAAGGTTTTGTACACAAGTTCAGCGACCATCCAGATGTGCCATTCCCTCCTATGGGATCAGATATGACGCACCCTCATGCGCTGCGCATTCGCTGCACACGGATGGATAACGCGCTTTCACACAGACAGTGATTGGAGATTTTCATCAGTTAGGACGCACACACACAAGCGTATTTTGTTCCGTGTCGTTCGGTTACTCCGCGTGCATTCCGTTTGCGTATGTCTGTATTTCCATTCCACAAAAAAATGGAACTTGTCCTATTATTGAGTGTGAACCAGGCCTTACCAGCAGCACCCATCACTACTGTCCTCCCACCTACACCCACTGCACATGCTCCGCGGGGCTGTCTGAAGCCGGACCCACTACATCCAGACATGGCCGAATCACACTTCCTGCCCATTACCTTTCTGGTACATCCATCCCCCATCTGCTTCAAAGCCATCTGACCCTGTGACATGAAAAGGTCCTTACGGCGCATGGAGTTTAGAAATAATTGTGATTCCCGACAATACACCCGGAAGTGACAAGGCCTAACTTCCTGTCAGGTGCTGACCTCCTGAGCATGCCCAGTAACACCACTGAAGCCAGCGTAGTGTGACCCGGAAGTGACACGTGAGAACGCCGTTCTGGAGGTCTATTTAAGCTGGCCGGTCCGTGATCTGGTCGCCAGTGTGAGAGGATGTTGGTTGTCGGCGGCTGCGCAGGTATGCTGGGGGCGGGGCCCCACAGGTCTGTTCTGCCTCTTGCTAGTGATTTGTCTTATTGTTATGTGATTACATTGAGTGCCAAAAAGACCCATCACTGACAGGCCATGCACTTCTGCTAGGTAAGTGCCCCCTGGTGCCTGTACTGCTCTGTGCCCGGCTGTGCAGGGTGAGTTCATGAGAAAACCCTTATTAATCCCAAAAGTAAGGAATGATTACAGCGCTGTGAGCGGCTCTGTTACCGCCTGCCCCCTGACTCTGTTCTAATCCACAGCTTCCCTCACTTATGGATGAATCTCAGCATCTCAGGGCGTCCATGTACAGCAGGAGAGGACAGAACTCGTGATAATCAGTGTCTCAGGGTCCATGTACAGCAGGAGAGGACAGAACACGTGATAATCAGCGTCTCAGGGTCCATGTACAGGAGGAGAGGACAGAACATGTGATAATCAGCGTCTCAGGGTCCATGTACAGCAGGAGAAGACAGAACATGTGATAATCAGGGTCTCAGGGTCCATGTACAGCAGGAGAGCACAGAACACGAGATAATCAGCGTCTCAGGGTCCATGTACAGCAGGAGAGCACAGAACACGAGATAATCAGCGTCTCAGGGTCCATGTACAGCAGGAGAAGACAGAACACGAGATAATCAGCGTCTCAGGGTCCATGTACAGCAGGAGAAGACAGAACATGTGATAATCAGCGTCTCAGGGTCCATGTACAGCAGGAGAGGACAGAACACGTGATAATCAGCGTCTCAGGGTCCATGTACAGCAGGAGAGCACAGAACACGAGATAATCAGCGTCTCAGGGTCCATGTACAGCAGGAGAGGACAGAAACACGTGATAATCAGCGTCTCAGGGTCCATGTACAGCAGGAGAGCACAGAACACGTGATAATCAGCGTCTCAGGGTCCATGTACAGCAGGAGAGTACAGAACACGTGATAATGAGGGTCTCAGGGTCCATGTACAGCAAGAGAGTACAGAACACGTGATAATCAGGGTCTCAGGGTCCATGTACAGCAGGAAAGGACAGAACACGTGATAATCAGCGTCTCAGGGTCCATGTACAGGAGGAGAGGACAGAACATGTGATAATCAGCGTCTCAGGGTCCATGTACAGCAGGAGAAGACAGAACATGTGATAATCAGGGTCTCAGGGTCCATGTACAGCAGGAGAGGACAGAACACGAGATAATCAGCGTCTCAGGGTCCATGTACAGCAGGAAAGGACAGAACACGTGATAATCAGCGTCTCAGGGTCCATGTACAGGAGGAGAGGACAGAACATGTGATAATCAGCGTCTCAGGGTCCATGTACAGCAGGAGAAGACAGAACATGTGATAATCAGCTTCTCAGGGTCCATGTACAGCAGGAGAGGACAGAACACGTGATAATCAGCGTCTCAGGGTCCATGTACAGCAGGAGAGCACAGAACACGTGATAATCAGCGTCTCAGGGTCCATGTACAGTAGGAGAGGACAGAACACGTGATAATCAGCGTCTCAGGGTCCATGTACAGCAGGAGAAAACAGAACACGAGATAATCAGCTTCTCAGGGTCCATGTACAGCAGGAGAGGACAGAACACGTGATAATCAGCGTCTCAGGGTCCATGTACAGCAGGAGAAGACAGAACACGAGATAATCAGCGTCTCAGGGTCCATGTACAGCAGGAGAGGACAGAACACGTGATTATTAGCGTCTCAGGGTCCATGTACAGCAGGAGAAGACAGAGCACGTGATAATCAGCGTCTCAGGGTCCATGTACAGCAGGAGAGGACAGAACACGTGATTATTAGGGTCTCAGGGTCCATGTACAGCAGAAGAGGACAGAACACGAGATAATGAGGGTCTCAGGGTCCATGTACAGCAGGAGAAGACAGAACACGTGATTATTAGGGTCTCAGGGTCCATGTACAGCAGGAGAGGACAGAACACGTGATAATCAGCGTCTCAGGGTCCATGTACAGCAGGAGAAGACAGAACACGTGATAATCAGCGTCTCAGGGTCCATGTACAGCAGGAGAGGACAGAACACGTGATAATCAGCGTCTCAGGGTCCATGTACAGCAGGGAGAGGACAGAACACGTGATAATCAGCGTCTCAGGGTCCATGTACAGCAGGAGAGGACAGATCACGTGATAATCAGCGTCTCAGGGTCCATGTACAGCAGGAGAAGACAGAGCACGTGATAATCAGGGTCTCAGGGTCCATGTACAGCAGGAGAAGACAGAACATGTGATAATCAGCGTCTCAGGGTCCATGTACAGCAGGATAGGACAGAACACGTGATAATCAGCGTCTCAGGGTCCATGTACAGCAGGAGAGCACAGAACACGTGATAATCAGCATCTCAGGGTCCATGTACAGCAGGAGAGGACAGAACACGAGATAATCAGCGTCTCAGGGTCCATGTACAGCAGGAGAAGACAGAACACGTGATAATCAGGGTCTCAGGGTCCATGTACAGCAGGAGAAGACAGAACACGTGATAATCAGCGTCTCAGGGTCCATGTACAGCAGGAGAAGACAGAGCACGTGATAATTAGGGTCTCAGGGTCCATGTACAGCAGGAGAGGGCAGAACATGTGATAATCAGCGTCTCAGGGTCCATGTACAGCAGGAGAAGACAGAACACGTGATAATCAGCGTCTCAGGGTCCATGTACAGCAGGAGAAGACAGAGCACGTGATAATCAGCGTCTCAGGGTCCATGTACAGCAGGAGAAGACAGAACACGAGATAATCAGCGTCTCAGGGTCCATGTACAGCAGGAGAGGACAGAACACGTGATAATCAGCGTCTCAGGGTCCATGTACAGCAGGAGAGGACAGAACACGTGATTATTAGGGTCTCAGGGTCCATGTACAGCAGAAGAGGACAGAACACGAGATAATGAGGGTCTCAGGGTCCATGTACAGCAGGAGAAGACAGAGCACGTGATAATCAGCGTCTCAGGGTCCATGTACAGCAGGAGAGGACAGAACACGTGATTATTAGCGTCTCAGGGTCCATGTACAGCAGGAGAAGACAGAACACGTGATAATCAGCGTCTCAGGGTCCATGTACAGCAGGAGAAGACAGAGCACGTGATAATCAGCGTCTCAGGGTCCATGTACAGCAGGAGAAGACAGAACACGAGATAATCAGCGTCTCAGGGTCCATGTACAGCAGGAGAAGACAGAACACGTGATAATCAGCGTCTCAGGGTCCATGTACAGCAGGAGAAGACAGAGCACGTGATAATCAGCGTCTCAGGGTCCATGTACAGCAGGAGAGGACAGATCACGTGATAATCAGCGTCTCAGGGTCCATGTACAGCAGGAGAGGACAGAACACGTGATTATTAGGGTCTCAGGGTCCATGTACAGCAGAAGAGGACAGAACACGAGATAATGAGGGTCTCAGGGTCCATGTACAGCAGGAGAGGACAGAACATGTGATAATCAGCGTCTCAGGGTCCATGTACAGCAGGAGAGGACAGAACACGTGATTATTAGGGTCTCAGGGTCCATGTACAGCAGGAGAGGACAGAACACGAGATAATGAGGGTCTCAGGGTCCATGTACAGCAGGAGAAGACAGAGCACGTGATAATCAGGGTCCATGTACAGCAGGAGAGGACAGAACACGTGATAATCAGCGTCTCAGGGTCCATGTACAGCAGGAGAAGACAGAACACGTGATAATCAGCGTCTCAGGGTCCATGTACAGCAGGAGAAGACAGAACACGTGATAATCAGCGTCTCAGGGTCCATGTACAGCAGGAGAAGACAGAACACGTGATAATCAGCGTCTCAGGGGGTCTTCTCCGATGATCAAATGTTTTGCTGGTTCATCATGTGACCTGCGGGGCTTTTACACGGGCAGGCCTTCATAGAAACCTTTGTTCCTGATAATCTGACCGAACATTGGGCTGTGAAAATCTACTTTTAGGAAAAAATTGAACGGATTTACTTAATAATCCACCAGGATCTAAAGCCAACGGTGTGAAACCAGTAACCGTGATATCAAGATATCCTCATGAGGCAAGTTTCACAACCAGATTTGTAGCCAGGGTCTCTGTGAAATCTGACCCAGTACCACTGTTTTTGCCCTCGCGCCTGCTGCACGTGGATCCCCCTAGGAAGCTGATTATCGCTAACCATAACTTGGGGCGGGGTTAGGAGAGACGTCCCCTGCAGATAGAGACAGCCGATGGTTCAAGGATTTGTTGTCCGGTGAAATCAGATGGGTGAATATTGCTGAGTGAGTCCTGAGGGCAGGCGGGGAACAGAACTTATTTATAAGGGGTTTCCAGGACTAATGACCTGTCCTCTAGATAGGTCATCAGTATCTGATCGGTGTTGGTCTGACACCCAGGACCCCCACCAATCAGCTGTTAGAGAAGGCAGAAGTGCTCCGGTGAGCACCGCGACCACCTCACGGCTTACAAAGCACAACGCCGTACATTGTGTAGCAGCTGTGGTTGGTATCGAGCTCTGCCACAATCACGTCTATGGGGCTGAGCTGCGCCTAGGCCACGTGACCGACGAATATGTCGGCACTGGCCTAAGAAAAGCTGCTAGAAGGCCCATGGTGCCTTCTCAAATGGCTGATCGGCAGTGGTCCCAGGTGTCAGACCCCCCCCCCCCCCATTGATCAGCATATGTCTTTAATGCCTTAGCAGGTCCTCCTTTGAGCCTTTAAATTCTATCCCTATCGGGTATATGTCCCTCATGATGGTTTTCCTTCTGGCGATCACCTCAGCTCGCTGGCTGGGTCTGTGAACTTACACTTTTATCCCTGATGATTGTCTAGCGATGAAGACCCATCCCTTTTGCCAAAGGTTGTTTGAACCCATAAGAACCGGGAGATTGTTCTTCCATCCTTCTGTGATAGCCCTTCTAATGATAAGGAAGTCTCTTTTTCCACATGCCTCCCCAACGGCGCTACCTGGAGGTTACCTCCCTACCTCTGGGACGGGTTTTCTGTCCCTTGGGACAGCGGGTGATCAAGCTAAAGTGTAGGAGATGGCACACAGCCTAGTGGTTTGTATCCCTGGTGTTACCAGGAGGGCTGATGCTGGAGACAGGACTTCGGGACCATGATCTCCGTGCTTCCTACCTCTAGGTGTAAGTCCGGCCCCTGGGCTTCTTCTGAGATGCTTCAGTGGAGCTGGATGGTTGACGGATGAGAAGGAGGCGGATGTCACTGTGATGTCATTATACCGGAAGTAGCGCTACGTAAGGAGGCAGGGTAACTGGAGAATGTCATCTATTGCTCCTCCGCCTCCTGGAGTTGTTCTTGATGTGCAGCAATGTCCATACCGTCGAAGGGCAATTCTGCCTGTAGATCTACCAATATTCCCAGGGTCAGCAGCCCGGTAAGCCTCCTTGCCGGAGGGTCTTTATTTGTACTGTATACTTCCATGTATTGTACAGCACATTGGTGGCGTTCTTCTTTGGTCAAGGTTCCTTTTTATAAAAGGTAGAAACAAAAATGCCTAGCCCTAACCCTATCCCTATCCCTAACCCCAAAGCCATCTACCCTCGTCTCAGACTCCGTTTTTTGCGGAACCTGAATTGGATCAAAATGAGGGAGAAGTCTGGCTCTTCTGATAATGGATCAGGACATTGGATATTTTATTGAGGAGACGGGGACTCCTCTAAAGACTCGGCCATTAACTTAGTCTAAGGAACCCCTTTCAGTACAGGGATAGAAAAGAGCCTGTCCAGTACATGAGAACGACTGATACAGAATGAATGGAAGGACGCTGAAAAGCAGAGGCCGCAATACATTTTTTTTCCTGAAGAGTAAAAATACTCCTCGTAGCGATTTGGAGTATTTTTAGCCAAGGAGGAGTATGAATTTTGAGGTAATTCATACAGTGGGTGAAATAAGTATTGAATATGTCACCCATCTATTTCTAAAGGTGCTATTGACATGAAATTCTCACCAGATGTCGGTAACAACTCATCCAATCCACACAGGCAAAGAAACAAAACCGTAGATGTCCATACGCCAAGTTATGTGTAATAATGAGAAATGACACATGAAGAAAGAGGGGTACAAAAAGCCCTGGAAAGTCCTGACACCAGCAGAAATCTGTCAGTAATTAGAAGGTAATCCCGCCACTTAGGCCCCTTTCACACTAGCGGCAGCACGGATCCGGCGGGTGAAGAGTCCTGCCGGATCCGTGCTGCCGCAGGTGCACGTGTGGGGCCGGAACCTCACTCCGGCCCCACGCGTGTCAGACATTATCTTGAGGAGGAGGAGGAGGGGGGGTTAACTACCTGTCCCAGCAGATGTGAAGAGGAGGAAGACAGCGCGCACAGTGGTAAGTTTCACCACAGCGCCACCCTTGAGTGAGGAGGGAGCTTACATGGAAAAGGCAAGTTGATGGATCTGTCGTGAACTCCACTGAAAGTCAATGGAGTACGGATCCGTTTACTATTGTGTCACACCGAACGGATCCGTCCCCATTGACTTGCATTGGGGGTCATTCCAGATCCGTCTTGTTGCGGATGCCCAGACCGGAGAGCAAACTGCAGCATGTCGCGGTTTGCTCTCCGGTCTGGAGACTGAAGAGAACTGAACGGAATGCTTTTAGGAGCGCTCCGTTCTCTTCGGTTCAGTTTTGTCCCCATTGACAATAAATGGGGACAAAACTGAAGCGTTTTTTGAAAACGCCAGTGTGAAAGTAGCGTTAGTGTAAAATTATCAGTTGGTTCCACTGATGGCCTATAAAAAGGTGTCTCATTACCACGGTGCCGCACAAGAAACATCTCATGATGGATAAAACCAGTGAGCGCTCTCAAGACCTTGCAGCCTTATACTGATGGTTACAGAAGACTTTCTACACTACTGAAGGTTCCAGTGAGCACCGTCGGGGCCTTAAAGGGGTTGTCCGAGTTATGAAAAAAAAAAATATAGCACTGTAAATCTGATGGGCAGCAATATATAACTAAGTTCAGCAAGTTTCAGGCAAAAAAAATTTATATTTCCTCATTTCCCTGGTTCTCTTCTGGCCTTTGTTTACCTGCAGTAATAACAATCTCAGCCCCTCCCCCTTCCTGCTCTGCAAAGGGAGTGAATACAAGAGCTGCCCTGAGTGACATGTCTGCTAGAATACTCAGTAGCATGTTGTATGTGTAGGACTACAAGTCCCAGCTGTATGTACAATGACACTGCTGATACACACAGGAACTTCCCCCTACCTGTTCTTGTGCAATACAATTCCTCTGTCAGCTCCTGTGCCCAGCATTTGTCTCCTCACTGCCTGCACTGTAAAGCCTTGAGCCCTCAGTGTGTTCTGGCTGAAGGGGTTAATGTTTTATCTGAAGGAATCCAGGGAGAGAGCAGATAGCAGGAGCCCGGCAAAGAAAGGGGGCGTGGCCAGTGATGTCTCGTGTACAGACTGTTATCTGAACTCTGAGGCTTGTGCACGAAACATCACAGACCAGGGAGAGAAGCTGACATCACAGGTCATGTGACCCTCAGTGAAATCTGAGAAACCAGCAGCTTTAGAAGCACAAAGTGTATGGGAAAGTTGTTATACTTGACAAGTTAGTAACATACAAAGAACAAAAAAATAACTCGGACAACCCCTTTAATCCAAAAGTGGAAAGAACATAATTTCACTATAAAAATCTTTTGGATGCCAATGCCATAGGGCACACCGTGTTTGAAAAGGCCAAAAGGCGTTGCATATCACCCCAAAAAATGCCATACCAACAGTGAAGTTTGATGGTGGGAACATCATGGTGTGGTCTTTCAGAATACAGCACTGGCCAACTTCATATAATTGAAGGAAGGCTGAATGGACAAACGTACTGAGACCTTCTTCTGCTGCCATCTAACCAGGATGATGATGATGATGATGACCCCAAACACACAGCCGAACTCTCAATGGGTTACAGAAAATAAAGCTTCTAGAATGGCCGGGCCAATCACCAGACCTGAATCCAATGGAAAATCTGTAACCACAGTAAGCGTGTTCAGTACTTTCCCTGCCTGCACATAACTTAGTGTATGGACATCTGTGGTTTGATTTCTTTGCCTGTGTGGATTGGATGCGTTGTTACTGACATCTGGTGAGAATTTCATGTCAGTAGATGGGTGACGTGTTCAGCAGGGCTGTGGAGTCGGAGTCGGGGTGAGGGGAAATTGAGGAGTCGGGGCTTTGGCTTACCCACTCCACAGCCCTGGTGTTCAGTACTTACCGTATTTTTCGCCCCATAAGACGCACTTTTTACCCCCCAAAAAAATGGGGGGGAAATGCCCCTGCGTCTTATGGGACGAATGCTAATGAGCGCGTCCATAATGGAAGCGCTCATTAGCACTGGAGGACAAGGTAGCGGTGAAGACTCTGTACTTACCGCTTCCTGGTCCTCCGTTTGGCTGTGCTCACCGGGTCACAGCAGAGCCGGCGGCAGGGAGAAGACAGAGCGCGGGCGGAGAGGAGCAGGAAAGATAAGTGGATTTTTTTTTTTTTAATTAGAACTAAGGCATTAGGGCTGACATGAGGCTGGGGGCTGACATGGGACTGACATGAGGCTGGGGGCTGACATGGGACTGACATGAGGCTGGGGGCTGACATGGGACTGACATGAGGCTGGGGGCTGACATGGGACTGGCATGAGGCTGGGGGCTGACATGGGACTGGCATGGGGCTGACATGGGACTGGTATGAGGCTGGGGGCTGACATGAGGCTGAAATGGGACTGGCATGAGGCTGGGCTGACATGAGGCTGACATGGGACTGGCATGAGGCTGACATGAGGCATGGGGCTGGCATGAGGCTGGGGGCTGACATGGGGCTGGCATGAGGCTGGGGCTGACATGGGACTGGCATGAGGCTGGGGGCTGACATGGGACTGGCATGGGGCTGACATGGGACTGGTATGAGGCTGGGGGGCTGACATGAGGCTGACATGGGACTGGCATGAGGCTGGGCTGACATGAGGCTGACATGGGACTGGCATGAGGCTGACATGAGGCATGGGGCTGGCATGAGGCTGGGGGCTGACATGGGGCTGGCATGAGGCTGGGGGCTGACATGGGGCTGGGGGCTGACATGGGGCTGGGGCTGACATGAGGCTGGGGGCTGACATGAGGCTGGGGGCTGACATGAGGCTGGGGGCTGACATGGACTGGCATGAGGCTGACATGAGGCATGGGGCTGGCATGAGGCTGGGGGCTGACATGGGGCTGGCATGAGGCTGGGGGCTGACATGAGGCTGGGGGCTGACATGGGGCTGGGGGCTGACATGAGGCTGGGGGCTGACATGAGGCTGGGGGCTGACATGGGGCTGGCATGAGGCTGGCATGAGGCTGGGGGCTGACATGAGGCTGGGGGCTGACATGGGGATGGCATGAGGCTAGGGGCTGACATGGGGCTGACATGAGGTTGGGGGCTGACATGGGGCTGACATGAGGCTGATGAAGTGGAGCTGAAAAATGGCTGGGGGCTGATAGGAGGCATATAGGGGCTGATGAGAAGCGTGGGGCTCTTATCTGAGGTCTGATTGGGGGTTATTCACATTGGGGTCTGATCTGAGGTCTGATTGGGGTCTTATTAGGGCTGTTAGCTGAGGTCTGATTAACATTGGGGGTCTGACTGCTGGTCTGACCAGAGGTCTAATGAAAAATATTTTTTTCTTGTCCTCCTCTAAATCATGGGTGCGTCTTATAGGGCAAAAAATACGTTATTTCATCCGCTGTATATGATGCACCGGCCTACGTAACGCTATTTCTGCAGGGAAACCATTACCAGTCTTCTCTATAACGTCTTCCATGCAGAAATACCAACTGTAGACAATTTCACATTTATGCAACATCAGACACCAAACATAAGACCACTGCCGCCATAACACCACATGACACTGCCGTGTGCCCCCGTTATAGAGGCACCTAGTTCTGTATCTAGTGCCCCCAAGAGGGAGATGTACAACAAAAATTTGTCTTACTCTGGGAAACGATTCCCACCTCCCCATGGATTCTATCAGTTATGAATGTAGGTTACCAGTTGGAATTTGGAGACTGTCCTCCTGGAAGGAGAGAATCAGACGGCCATGGAACAAGGAATTACTGATCCCCAAATCGGCAAAGGGAAGGTTTTGTACAAAAAAAACAAAAACAAATGAATCTTTAAGGATTTGAGATTGATCAACATGAAACGGACACATCAGGTACAAAAAGTTCAAAATGGAAACCGTAAAGTCCTCAGTCATCCTCCGTTTCAGACATTGTTTTCTGTATTCTCATGTTCCGATCCATATAGATCAATAAAAAATTTCCGGGAAATGCAATTTTTGTAAAAGGAAGAGTAAGTCATTTCCAGGTTTTTCCGTTTGGGCTTTGCTCTGCCTCAAGGATCTTTACAAAGATGTTCTCCTAATCAGGTTCAGGCGGACTCGTAGTCAGGCAGTGCAAGGTCAGAAGTCTAGGCAAACTTACAGGTGACAGCAAGCAGAGTTGTAGTCAGGCAATGCAGGGGTCAATAGTCCAGGTAATCCAGGTAGCAGGCAGAATTGTAGACAAGCAGGAATGGTCAGGGTAAATTGGCAAAGTCCAGTACTCAGCAGATCAGAGCAGCAGGAAGCTTCAGCAGAGGTTAACAGGTATGACAACCACGCTTGGGCACTTCATGGTCAGTAAAGCTGCTATAGCACACAAGTGGAGACCTGGCTGTGAGGGCGGATGCGGCGGTATGCTGATGGGCAGAGGTCGCGCTATGTTTTTTCAGAAGAGTAAAAATACTCCTCCATTTTTCAGGAGTATTTTTACCCGAGGAGGAGTACGAAATCTGCAGTAATTAAAATACATAATACGCAGGCCTGCACTTGCTCACATCTGTGTTGGAGGCTGCATTTGGAGCCGCTGTTGCAGATTCTGTTGTCTGTAGACCAGACAAAAAGCCTTGTATGCAGGAGTTTTTTGTCTGGTAAAAAGACAGATCGCAAATGGAAACTGAACGGATCCCATTGTAGTCGGTGGAGTCTGTTCAGCTTCCCTGTGGGGTGACAGAAGGAGGTGGAGCAGGGTCACTAGTGGGGTGGCAGGGGGAGCAGGGTCACTAGAGGGGCGACAGGGGGAGCAGGGTCACTAGAGGGGCGACAGGGGGAGCAGGGCCACTAGTGGTGTGACAGGGGGAGCAGGAGCAGGGTCACTAGAGGGGCGACGGGGAGCAGGGTCACTAGTGGGGTGACAGGGGGAGCAGGGGTCACTAGTGGGGTGACAGGGGAGCAGGGTCACTAGAGGGGCGACAGGGGGAGCAGGGCCACTAGTGGGGTGACGGGGAGCAGGGTCACTAGTGGGGTGACGGGGAGCAGGGTCACTAGTGGGGTGACAGGGGGAGCAGGGTCACTAGAGGGGCGACAGGGGAGCAGGGTCACTAGTGGTGTGACAGGGGGAGCAGGGTCACTAGTGGGGTGACAGGGGGAGCAGGGTCACTAGTGGGGTGACAGGGGGAGCAGGGTCACTAGTGGGGTGACAGGGGGAGCAGGGCCACTAGTGGGGTGACAGGGGGAGCAGGGCCACTAGTGGGGTGACAGGGGGAGCAGGGCCACTAGTGGGGTGACAGGGGGAGCAGGGTCACTAGTGGGGTGACAGGGGGAGCAGGGTCACTAGTGGGGTGACAGGGGGAGCAGGGTCACTAGTGGGGGTGACAGGGGGAGCAGGGGTCCTAGTGGGGTGACAGGGGGACAGGGTCATAGTGGGTGACAGGGGGAGCAGGGTCACTAGTGGGGTGACAGGGGAGCAGGGTCACTAGTGGGGTGAACAGGGGGAGCAGGGTCACTAGTGGGGTGACAGGGGAGCACGGGCCACTAGTGGGGTGACAGGGGGAGCAGGGTCACTAGTGGGGTGACAGGGGGAGCAGGGTCACTAGTGGGGTGACGGGGAGCAGGACGACTAGTGGGGTGACAGGGGGAGCAGGGTCACTAGTGGGGTGACAGGAGGAGCAGGGTCACTAGTGGGGTGACAGGAGGAGGGGGAGCAGAGAACTGGGAGACTGGACAGAACCATGGTTGGGGGAAAATCACTCATTTGAAGACTGACAGGTTTTCACTGCCACAACTCTCCCATCCCTCTCCACCCGGGGGGACACAGGCTGGAGGCAGCTCTTCTCCGAGCCACCAGTGACATCAGTCCGCGGCCCTTTACCTCTCCAGCCGCCCTGTTTTGTTTCCCAGGGCCCATGCTCTGCGCGCCCGCTCTCCTCCTTGCTGTAAGCAGCTTTGTTATTGGTTATTTCATTTCTGTGCTGCCTGTGCCGTTCACAGCGCTGATGAAAAACTGGGAAAAGTCTAAGGCATAGTGGTACACCTTAGACTTTTTTCAGGGAGTAAAATTGCCTGAAAACACATCTGACGCTTTTTTATGCGTTATTGCGACCTCTGCTGACGAGGTGCTTGCTCCTTCTGCGAGATAGGCAAGAGCTGGGACCCATAGTGCTGCAGACACTGCGGTGATGTCACAGACACAATACTGACAATACTCATCATGCAGGTTCAGACAGTACTGGACACCCTCTCAAGTTTGGGATGGGTACTCAATGTCCAGAAGTCAGACCCTTACCCAAACCAAGAAAAACATTTTCTTGGAGTTCTTCTCAATTCCCAGTGGGTGACCTCTTTTCTTCCGGAACAGAAACTGGCAAACCTCATTCAGAAAGTGTCAGAATTCTGTCTTCTCTCCTCTGTGACCATCAGGAAGATTATAAGCACTGAGCTTTTTGACATCGACAATACCAGCAGTAAAGTGGGCACAGGCCCATACAAGGAATCTTCAGTCATTTCTTCTAGATTTGTGGGACAAGTATCAGACATTATTGAACAAAAAATCGAAAACCCCCTTCCGGATAAAACTATCTCTGGACTGGTGGCTTAAGGAAAAGAACGTTTCTCCCAGTGATTGATCTGCCTCAAAAAGGAACAAGAAAGTAAAAAGCTTCTTTTCCGTCTCATACCTAGGCCAACCTTTTCAGGTGGATGCATTCTGAAGACCAAGGCCGGAGGCACATTAACCCTAACCCTTCCCTTCTTTTTCATTGATCCCAAAGACACTAACAAAAGCAATGGAGGAACATGCAGAACTGATCCTAATAGTGCCCTTCTGGCCAAAGAGGGTCTGGTTTCCACTCTCCTGTTACTAGCGAAGAAAAATTTCTGGAACCTGCTACAAGTTACATAGTAACATAGTTTATAAGGCCGAAAAAAGCCCTCTGTCCATCCAGTTCGGTCTGTTATCCTGCAAGTTCATCCAGAGGAAGGCAAAAAACCCCTGTGAGGTAGAAGCCAATTTTCCTCACTTTAGGGAAAAAATTCCTTCCCGACTCCAATCAGGCATCAGAATAATTCCCTGGATCAACGACCCCTCTCTAGTAACTATAACCTGTAATATTATTACCTCCAGAAATACATCCAGGCCCCTCCTGAACTCTTATAGTGAACTTACCATCACCACCTCCTCAGGGAGAGAGTCCATAGTCTCACAGCCCTTACCGTAAAGAGTCCATAGTCTGACTGCTCTTACCATAAAGAGTCCATAGTCTCACTGCTCTTACAGTAAAGAGTCCATAGTCTGACTGCTCTTACAGTAAAGAGTCCATAGTCTTACTGCTCTTACAGTAAAGAGTCCATAGTCTTACTGCTCTTACAGTAAAGAGTCCATAGTCTGACTGCTCTTACACTAAAGAGTCCATAGTCTTACTGCTCTTACAGTAAAGAGTCCATAGTCCCAGCCTACAGTAGGTCCATAGTCTCACTGCTCTTACAGTAGAGTCCATAGTCTCACTGCTCTTACAGTAGAGTCCATAGTCTCACTGCTCTTACAGTAATTAGTCCATAGTCTCACTGCTCTTACAGTAATTAGTCCATAGTCTTCACTGCTCTACAGTAATTAGTCCATAGTCTCACTGCTCTTACAGTAATTAGTCCATAGTCTCACTGCTCTTACAGTATTAGTCCATAGTCTCACTGCTCTTACAGTAAGAGTCCATAGTCTCACTGCTCTTACAGTAGAGTCCATAGTCTCACTGCTCTCTAACAGTTAAAGAGTCCATAGTCTCACTGCTCTTACAGTAGAGTCCATAGTCTCACTGCTCTTACAGTAGAGTCCATAGTCCTCACTGCTCTTACAGTAGAGTCCATAGTCTCACTTGCTCTTACAGTAAAGAGTCCATAGTCTCACTGCTCTTACAGTAAAGATCCATAGTCTCACTGCTCTTACAGTAAAGAGTCCATAGTCTCACTGCTCTTACAGTAAAGAGTCCATAGTCTCACTGCTCTTACAGTAAAGAGTCCATAGTCTCACTGCTCTTACAGTAAAGAGTCCATAGTCTCACTGCTCTTACAGTAAAGAGTCCATAGTCTCACTGCTCTTACAGTAAGAGTCCATAGTTCTCACTGCTCTACCGTAAAGAGTCCATAGTCTCACTGCTCTTACAGTAGAGTCGCATAGTCTCACTGCTCTTACAGTAGAGTCCATAGTCTCACTGCTCTTAACGTAAAGAGTCCATAGTCTCACATGCTCTTACCGTAAAGAGTCCATAGTCTCACTGCTCTTACCGTAAAGAGTCCATAGTCTCACTGCTCTTACCGTAAAGAGTCCATAGTCTCACTGCTCTTACCGTAAAGAGTCCATAGTCTCACTATGGACTGGTTAATAACCACCCTCTGTTTTCTATCACTGAGCCAGTTACTTACCCACATACAGACATTCTCTCCCAGGCCAAGCATTCTCATTTTATATACTAACCTTTTTATGTGGTGCCGTGTCAAATGCTTTGGAGAAGTCCAGATATACGACATCCATTGATTCGCCGCGGTCCAGTCTAGAACTTACCTCCTCATAGAAACTGATTAAATTGGTTTGACATGACCGATCCCTCATGAAGCCATGCTGATATGGAGTAATTTGCTTATTCTCATTGAGGTACTCCAAGATAGCATCTCTTAGAATACCAGTTTACAGGTCTGGACAAAAGGCTCAGATTGAGTATGCTAAAAGTTCAGATTGCAGATTCCGTTTTTTAAGGGAGCAAATAAAATTTTGTCCTTTTAGATCCACTGTTCCTCCATGGGACTTAAATCTGATCCTCTCGGTTCTTATTGAGGCTCCTTTTCAACCAAATCGTGAGATTCCACATAATTTAAAACGGCCTTTCTTCAGGCCATCACAACAGCCAGAAGAGTAGGGGAAAATGGGGATTTCTCCTGTAACCTCCCTATCCAACGATATTGGAAGATAGAATTATTTTAACCCCTTTAGGACACCGCCATTTTTTTGCAGATCTGATATGTCACTTTATGTGGTAATAACTTTGGAACGCTTTTACTTATCTATACCATTCTGAGACTGTTTTCTCGTGACACATTGTACTTCTTGACGTTAGTAAATTTGAGTAGATATATTTCACCTTTTTATGTATAAAAAAATTCCAAAATATGCCAAAAATTGAGAAAAATTCGCATTTTTTCCCAAAAAATTTCTACTTCTCTGCCTTTAAGGCAGACGGTGATACCACATAAAAGATATTACTTTACATTTCCCATATGTCTACTTTATGTTAGCATTATTTTGTAACATTTTTTATTTTAATTTTTTGGATGTTAGAAGGCTTAGAAGCAATTCTAAAATATTTTAAGAAAATTTCCAAAACCCACTTTTTAAGGACCAATAGAAACTACCCATAAATGACCCCACTTTAGAAACTATACCCCTCAAGTTATTCAAACCTGATTTTACAAACTTTAACTCTTTAAGTGTTCCACAAGAATTAAAGGAAGATGGAGATGAAATTTCAAAATTTCACTTTTTTGGCAGATTTTCCATTTTAATCAATTTTTTTTTCTGCAACATATGAAGGGTTAACAGCCAAACAAACCTCAATATTTATTACCCTGATTCTGCAGTTTCCCAGATGTGGTCGTAAACTGCTGTATGGGCACACGGCAGGGCGCAGAAGGGAAGGAGCGCCATATGGTTTTTGGAGGGCAGATGTCGCTGTGATAATTTTAAGTTGGAATGTCACATTTGAAGCCCCCCGATGCACCCCTACAGTACAAACTCCCAAAAATCGACCCCATTTTGGAAACTATGGAATAAGGTGACAGTGTTGGTACTGTTTTTTGGGTTCATATGATTTTTGGGTTAGGATTACTCTGTGTTACGCTTTTTGCGAGGCAAGATAACCAAAAAATGGCTTTTCTGGCAAAGTTTTTGACAATGTTCATCTGAGGGGATAGATACGGACACAACAATATCAAATATGTCTACGTTTATTTATTTTTGTTTTAGTTTTACTTAATAAAGCATTTTTGAAAAACAATCATGTTTTTGTTCCTATATTTTCTGAAAGCCATAATTGTATTTTTCTGCCGATCGTCTTGTGTAGGTGCTTATTTTTTTGTTTTTGTTTTTTTTACTGGAAGAGTTGATGTTTTTATTGGTGCCATTTTTGGGTACATATGAATTTTTGATCATTCATTATTACACTTTATGGAGAAAGGTGACCAAAATTTTATTTTTTACGGCATTCTCCTGATGGGGTGGATCATGTGATATTTTTGTAAAGCTGGTTGTTACAGATATGGCCATACTTAATGTCTACTTTAAAAAAATATATATTTCAGCTATACACAATATAAAAGCATTTTTGAAAGAAAACAAAAATTGTCTCCATTTTCGGAAAGATATGTATACAAGTGCATCTCAATAAATTAGAATATCGTCAAAAAGTTTTTTTTTTCAGTAATTCAATTCCAAAAAGTGACACATATATTATATAGAGTCATTACAAACAGAGAGAACTTTTTGAAGTGTTTATTTATGTTAATGTTGATGATTATGGCTTACAGCCAAGGAAAACCCAAAAGTCATTATCTCGGAAAATTAGAATAATTAACCCAAAACACCTGCAGAGGCTTCCTAAACCTTTAAAAAGGTCCCTTAGTCTGGTTCAGTAGGCGACACAATCATGGTGAAGACTGCTGACCTGACAGATGTCCAGAAGGCTGTCATTGACACACTCCACAAGGAGGGGAAGCCACAAAAGGTCATTGTTGAAGAAGCCGGCTGTTCACAGAGCGCTGGATCAAAGTATATTAATGGAAAGTGGAAGGAAAAAGGGTGGTAGAAAAAGGTGCACAAGAAACAGGGAGAACCGCAGCCTTGATAGGATTGTTAAGAAAAGGGGATTCACAAAGAGTGGACGGCTGCTGGAGTCAGTGCTTCCACCACACACAGACATATCCAGGACATGGGCTACAAGTGTCACATTCCATGTGTCAAGCCACTCATGACCAACAGACAACGCCAGAAGCGTCTTACCTGGGCCAAGGAGAAGAAGAACTGGACTGTTCTCAGTGGTCAAAGATGTTCTCAGATGAAAGGAAATGAAGGTCCCAGAGTCTGGAGGAAGAGTGGAGAGTCCTCAATCCAAGCTGCTTGAGGTCTAGTGTGAAGTCTCCACAATCAGTGATGAGGAGCCATGTCATCTGCTGGTGTAGGTCCACTGTGTTTTATCAAGACCAAAGTCACTGCAGCCGTCTACCAGGAGATGTTACCACACTTCATGCTTCCCTCTGCCGACAAGCTTTTTGGAGATGGAATTTTTACTTTCCAGCAGGACTTGGCCCCTGTCCACACTGCCAAAAGTGCCAATACCTGGTGTAATAACCGCAGTATCACTGGGCTTGAATGGGCAGCAAACTGGCCTGACCTTAACCCCATAGAGAATCTATGAGAGACACCAGAGCCAACAATGCAAACAAGCTGAAGGCCGGGCCTCCATAACACCTCTGCAGGTCCACAGGCTGATCTCCTCCATAACACCTCTGCAGGTCCACAGGCTGATCGCCTCCATAACACATCTGCAGGTCCACAGGCTGATCGCCTCCATAACACCTCTGCAGGTCCACAGGCTGATCTCCTCCATAACACCTCTGCAGGTCCACCGGCTGATCTCCTCCAGGACACATTGCCGCACTGATGCCGTCATTCATGTATTGAGGGCATTTACTGGACAGTCGTCTCATTTGGCCAACATTTCTGTGTTTATAAAAAAAAAATTACAGTTGGTCTAATATAATATTCTAATTTTCTGAGATAATGACTTTTGGGTTTTCCTTGGCTGTAAGCCATAATCATCAAGAATAACAAAAAGAAACACCTGAAAAAGTTCCCTCTGATTGTAATGACTCTATATAATATATGGGGGGCACTTTTTGAATTGAATTACTGGAAAAACAAACAAACTTTTTGATCATATTCTAATTTATTGAGATGCACTTGTGTATGTGTGTGTGTGTGTGTGTGTGTATATATATATATATATAGAAAAAAGAAAAAACATCGGCAGCACAGAAAATCACACTAATGAGGTGCACGCCCCAGGCCCGACAAAGACCATCCATAAACAGTATCAAAAAACTGGGCAGCACTCCCATATAAAACAAAAAGATCCTTTATTTACCCGTACAGAGGGACCGCGACGTTTCGGCTCAACACTAGAGCCTTTCTCAAGCACAAATAGTGGGGTGTACAAAGTATATATGCAAAAAACACAAGTGTGCATAATAACCAATTCATAAATCCAATCAGTCAAGAAAAGTGCAAATTACAATCAATATATTTACACTTTATATGTATTATTGATTGTAATTTGCACTTTTCTTGACTGATTGGATTTATTAATTGGTTATTATGCACACTTGTGTTTTTTGCATATATACTTTGTACACCCCACTATTTGTGCTTGAGAAAGGCTCTAGTGTTGAGCCGAAACGTCGCAGTCCCTCTGTACGGGTAAATAAAGGATCTTTTTGTTTTATATGGGAGTGCTGCCCAGTTTTTTGATACTATATATATATATATTAAATGTATTCTCGGGCCATTGTCTTATGTAGGGAATCTGGTTTCTTCTAGTCTAAAGGTGGATTTACATAAGTAGATTATCAGGAATGAATGTTCCTGCGAACTCTCATTCCCGACGATCTGCCCATCTGAATGTAACCCTAAATCAGGGATGCCCAACCTGCGCCCCTCCAGCTGTTGCAAAACTACAACACCCAGGATTACTTTAAGACAGATTTTATGCTAGAATTGTGGTGCAATTTTGGGGCGAAGGATTCATTTTGGGCCACTCTTTCCCATAAAAGACCACCCCTATCTCCAACAAGACAGAGCTGTAGAAACCCTACTTGCACCAGTTTCTGCCACTTTTTTGAGACAGATTTTAGGTGGAGACAGATTAGTAAATCCAGGACACTATTTATTACTCTGATGCTACAGTTTTTAGAAATATCCCATTTAAGGTCATTGTGTGATACTTGACCCAACCACAGACCTCAAATGATGGAGCACTCTGGATTTCAGGACCTTTATGAATGTGTGTTGTGTGTGTGTTTTGTTTTTTTTTTGGTTAGCCTTTTCAGGAGGGCTTGAGCTGCCGAAACATAGTACAAAAGACCCCATTTTGTAAACTACACCCCTCAAGGCATTCAGCTGAAGGTAGCGGCCGTTTTGACCTCATTGACCTTCATTTTTCCAGTAGTAAATTGCTTTAGCCCCAAACTTTTAATTTTCACGTTTGGGAAAAGGACAAAAATGCACCCCACTACTTGTTAGGTAATTCCACCCGATTATGTCAGTAGCACAACAAATGGCCGGGCTCAGACGGAGCCATTTGGCTTTTGATGCAGGAGGAGCTCACCTAAAGGTGTAGCAATGGTTTTTTACATTTTCTCTCGCTCCACATTTTTCATTTTCAAAGATAAATTAAAAAAAAAAAGCACCCACAAATTGTCCAGCACTGCCTCCGAAGGGAAGAAGCGCCATTCGGATTTCGGAACAATGAATTTTGTAGAAATGTTATTTTTCAGACATAATTATAGAATTAAAAATGTATGATGGTTCTGCATAAGGGCTTGTTTTTCTTTTGGGCGCCATTTTGCCATACATGGTGCCTTTTTAATTTTATTTTTTTGGATGGTGAGGTATTTGTGTATGGTATAACTGACTTTTATCAAGGTAAAGAGGGAAATTGCAACCATACCAAATTTACAAATTTACCTGTTTTACAACTTTTGCATCATAAAATTCTTTATGCTGTTTTACATTTCTTTGGCGCAGGCCATAGTTTTTATTTGTACTATGTTTTGGTTTCTATGACGGATAATTTTAGATACAGTTTTTTTGCTTTTCGTTGTGCTGGATCAGTAACTCATTAGATTGATCTGGTTGTCACACTGGTATCAGTTAGATTGTGCATAGTATAGACATGGTGGCTATAGGTTACAGTAAAGGACAGTTCTGTCTCTCGGGCTAAGACCTCATGCCCACTGCCTTGCTGTGGTCCACGATGCATGGGCACCAGTCGTGGACTCTGCATCCGTGCACTACTCTTTTGCGGTGCAGAGGCACGGACAGAAAAGGTTTCCAATTCGTGGTTGCTTTCTGCATCATATCTTCAAGTCAATGGGTCTGCATCCGTGATATGGCACACAGATGGCCGGTGCCCATTTTTCGTGGACCTGCTGTTTGCAGGCCGCAATACGGGCTCGGACCTTCTACGGTTATGTGCATGAGGCCTACAATAAAGTGTGGAAGTCAGGGTACTGCATCATCACCTGTAGTGTCCAGGGTACCACTAGTTCTTCCCTTCTTTATTAAATCTGCTGCTGCATTCCACTATAAGAGCTCGTTCACACGCCAGCCGTTGGGTGGCTGTGCCCGTATTGCGGCCCGCATCACTTGAATGGGTCCGCAATCACGGAGGTGCGGTGCCGAACGGAGGCACGGATCGGAACCCCACAGAAGAACTATGGAGTGCTTCCGTGGCGTTTCTGTCCGTGCCTCCGCACCGCAAAAACATAGAACATGTCGGATGTGGATCGCGGATCCCATTGAAGTGAATAGGTCCATGATCCGCATGCGGAAGGACCACAGTAGGGGCCCGTGCACTGCGGACCGCAATTTGCGGTCCGCAGCACGGGCACGGCCACACAACGCCCCCCCCCCCCCCAAAAAAAAATAAACTCTCTAAACCTCGGGGTGCATGATCCATACTCGCTCATCTGCCAACTCTTGACCCCTCCCAGTCTTGTTACCAATATGTCAGATTGTACATTATCTCCTTATGGCAAAATCTACTGGTGACTTCTAGATCTCTGTTGATTTGTCTGGATGTCTCTGGAGCATCTGGCACTGCAGACCAGCAGCTTCTCCTCATGCTCATATAGTAGATCATTCTATATTGTAAACGAGATGGCCGGACCATTGCACAAAGCAAGCACTTCTACCCCTTGTAACAGCCCCTTGAACCATTTCCTCTAATTGTAGGTTCTTGTGAGCAGTTCCTATGTCTATTTCTCTGTGTAGAGCATTTGGGACCCCAGAAATCTGAGCAGCCTTGAAGCTGCCATCAGCCGCTGGGCTGGGTCTGGAAGCTGCCATCAGCCGCTGGGCTGGGTCTGGAAGCTGCCATCAGCCGCTGGGTCTGGAAGCTGCCATCAAGCCGCTGGGCTGGGGTTGGAAGCTGCCATCAGCCGCTGGGCTGGGGTTGGAAGCTGCCATCAGCCGCTGGGCTGGGTCTGGAAGCTGCCATCAGCCCCTGGGCTGGGTCTGGAAGCTGCCATCAGCTGCTGGGCTGGGGTTGGAAGCTGCCATCAACCGCTGGGCTGGGTCTGGAAGCTGCCATCAGCCGCTGGGCTGGGTCTGGAAGCTGCCATCAGCCGCTGGGCTGGGGTTGGAAGCTGCCATCAGCCGCTGGGCTGGGGTTGGAAGCTGCCATCAGCCGCTGGGCTGGGTCTGGAAGCTGCCATCAGCCGCTGGGCTGGGTCTGGAAGCTGCCATCAGCCGCTGGGCTGGGGTTGGAAGCTGCCATCAGCCGCTGGGCTGGGTCTGGAAGCTGCCATCAGCCGCTGGGCTGGGTCTGGAAGCTGCCATCAGCCGCTGGGCTGGGTCTGGAAGCTGCCATCAGCCGCTGGGCTGGGTCTGGAAGCTGCCATCAGCCGCTGGGCTGGGTCTGAAAGCTGCCATCAGCCGCTGGGCTGGGTCTGAAAGCTGCCATCAGCCGCTGGGCTGGGGTTGGACGCTGCCATCAGCTGTTGGAGCGGAGCGCAGAGCCGAGGGCAGGACACTGAATGAAATCTGATACTCTCCAGCCACAGGAGATCAACTAGAGATCCTTCCTGACCCTTATATATATTCACAGCAGATCATCCAGAGATCCTCCCTGCCCCCCACCCACTCATATTCATGGCAGATCTAGAGATTTGAAATATATATAATTTGGTGCTCACTCAAACTTTTGATGGAGCGGTGCTCTGTTCCAGGACCAGCCTACCGGGTCCAGAAACAGCCACTGAGGAAGAGACAAGTGCGTCTCGAAACGCGTCTGGCATAAGAAGGCATACTGGCTAAATTCTCCACTTCAATATCCTCATATGGATCCATCTTGCAAAGAAAGGATTTGATATCCGTTTGTTATTTCTAGCGGAATCATTGCCGGCAGGACCGCTGAGGAAACTGGTCATCTGACCTGTTTAGTCACGTGGGACGCTATACACCACGCTCTCTGAAGACACCGCGCCATCGCAATATACGGCCGGAGGTCTTGTGGGACCAGCGGGACTCAGAGACAAAGCGTACATTGATCTGCAACGTACACTAGCATCCCACATTGGAGAGGAACCGTGAGTACACTGCGGACATATCACTGTTATACTGCTATACTACTGTGGGACGCCACGTAGTATAGCATTCCCTTTACAACCTAAGGGTAGTGAAATCAATACAACGAAGGCCTCATACTACCAATACAAGGAGGATATTTCCAGTCCAGTGACATACGATATAAAAGGAAATTCCTCAGGACGTATATTATATTTTAGAGCATCAAATATTATTGCATGATTGTTGTTTGTGATGTTCTAATCTCTGTATATTGATCTCATGCGGAATTACTATCCCATAGGCTTTGATGAGCATTGGCTTATGTGATATCGGATTTCCCTGTACTAGATATATATTTATATAGAGAGAACGCCATTTATATTTTAATACATGTATTATGATTAGTACTATCTTTTAGTAACGTTTTTAAATACATCAAATAAACACCACTATTAGTTTACAGATATTGAGTGCGTGTTCCACCTCCTCTTTCTAGATCTAGAGATTTCCCTGGCCTCCCCTCCATATTCACAGCAGACGATCTTCACATGCTCCCGGGCCTCCCCTCCATAATCACCGCAGATCATCTACAGATCTTTCCTGGCCTCCCCTCCATAATCACAGCAGATCATCTAGAGGTCCTCCATGGCCTCCCCTCCATATTCACCGCAGATCATCTAGAGGTCCTCCATGGCCTCCCCTCCATATTCACCACAGATCATCTCGAGGTCCTCCATGGCCTCCCCTCCATATTCACCGCAGATCATCTAGAGGTCCTCCATGGCCTCCCCTCCATATTCACCACAGATCATCTCGAGGTCCTCCATGGCCTCCCCTCCATATTCACCGCAGATCATCTAGAGGTCCTCCATGGCCTCCCCTCCATATTCACCACAGATCATCTCGAGGTCCTCCATGGCCTCCCCTCCATATTCACCGCAGATCATCTAGAGGTCCTCCATGGCCTCCCCTCCATATTCACCGCAGATCATCTAGAGGTCCTCCATGGCCTCCCCTCCATATTCACCACAGATCATGTAGAGGTCCTCCATGGCCTCCCCTCCATATTCACCACAGATCTTCTAGAGGTCCTCCCTGGCCTGCCCTCCATATTCACCACAGATCATCTCGAGGTCCTCCCTGGCCTGCCCTCCATATTAACAGCAGATCATCTGGAGGTCCTCCCTGGCCTCCCCTCCATATTCACCGCAGATCATCTAGAGGTCCTCCGTGGCCTCCCCTCCATATTCACTGAGAGAGAGATCTTTCCTGGCCTCCCCTCCATATTCACTGCAGATCATCTAGAGGTCCTCCGTGGCCTCCCCTCCATATTAACAGCAGATCATCTGGAGGTCCTCCCTGGCCTCCCCTCCATATTCACTGCAGATCATCTAGAGGTCCTCCGTGGCCTCCCCTCCATATTAACAGCAGATCATCTGGAGGTCCTCCCTGGCCTCCCCTCCATATTCACTGCAGATCATCTAGAGGTCCTCCCTGGCCTCCCCTCCATATTCACCGCAGATCATCTAGAGGTCCTCCGTGGCCTCCCCTCCATATTCACTGAGAGAGAGATCTTTCCTGGCCTCCCCTCCATATTCACTGCAGATCATCTAGAGGTCCTCCCTGGCCTCCCCTCCATATTCACTGCAGATCATCTAGAGGTCCTCCGTGGCCTCCCCTCCATATTCATAGCAGATCATCTAGAGGTCCTCCCTGGCCTGCCCTCCATATTAACAGCAGATCATCTGGAGGTCCTCCCTGGCCTCCCCTCCATATTCACCACAGATCAGCTAGAGGTCCTCCGTGGCCTCCCCTCCATATTCATAGCAGATCATCTAGAGATCTTTCCTGGCCTCCCCTCCCCCAGCCACCCCTCGGCTGGCAGAAAGCTGCGGCAGGGTTGCTGACTGGGCAGTTCAGAGAGGGAGCAGCATGAAACCCTCCTGTACGCCCTGCTGCCTGACAGAAGATAGAAGAACCATATTTACAGGTACCTACACCCTATACCATGCAGCAGTGTCTTAGGCCATTTATGGGGGGCTACACTGTGCATTTTATAGTAAAATAAAGTATGGTATAAGCAGCACATACTGGAACTTATACCGTATACAACCTAGACACATATACACCGGTGCTGTACACATACTGGAACTTATACCGTATACAACCTAGACACATATACACCGGTGCTGTACACATACTGGAGCTTATACCGTATACAACCTAGACACATATACACCGGTGCTGTACACATACTGGAGCTTATACCGTATACAACCTAGACACATATACACCGGTGCTGTACACATACTGGAACTTATACCGTATACAACCTAGACACATATACACCGGTGCTGTACACATACTGGAACTTATACCGTATACAACCTAGACACATATACACCGGTGCTGTACACATACTGGAAACATACTGGAGCTTATACCGTATACAACCTAGACACATATACACCGGTGCTGTACACATACTGGAACTTATACCGTATACAACCTAGACACATATACACTGGTGCTGTACACATACTGGAACTTATACCGTATACAACCTAGACACATATACACCGGTGCTGTACACATACTGGAACTTATACCGTATACAACCTAGACACATATACACTGGTGCTGTACACATACTGGAGCTTATACCGTATACAACCTAGACACATATACACCGGTACTGTACACATACTGGAACTTATACCGTATACAACCTAGACACATATACACCGGTGCTGTACACATACTGGAGCTTATACCGTATACAACCTAGACACATATACACCGGTGCTGTACACATACTGGAACTTATACCGTATACAACCTAGACACATATACACCGGTGCTGTACACATACTGGAACTTATACCGTATACAACCTAGACACATATACACCGGTGCTGTACACATACTGGAGCTTATACCGTATACAACCTAGACACATATACACCGGTGCTGTACACATACTGGAACTTATACCGTATACAACCTAGACACATATACACTGGTGCTGTACACATACTGGAACTTATACCGTATACAACCTAGACACATATACACCGGTGCTGTACACATACTGGAGCTTATACCGTATACAACCTAGACACATATACACCGGTGCTGTACACATACTGGAGCTTATACCGTATACAACCTAGACACATATACACCGGTGCTGTACACATACTGGAACTTATACCGTATACAACCTAGACACATATACACCGGTGCTGTACACATACTGGAACTTATACCGTTAACCTAGACACCCGGTGCCATACTGGAGCTATACCATATACACCTAACATATACACCGGTGCTGTACACATACTGGAGCTTATACCATATACAACCTAGACACATATACACCGGTGCTGTACACATACTGGAACTTATACCGTATACAACCTAGACACATATACACCGGTGCTGTACACATACTGGAGCTTATACCGGATACAACCTAGACACATATACACCGGTGCTGTACACATACTGGAGCTTATACCGGATACAACCTAGACACATATACACCGGTGCTGTACACATACTGGAGCTTATACCGTATACAACCTAGACACATATACACCGGTGCTGTACACATACTGGAACTTATACCGTATACAACCTAGACACATATACACCGGTGCTGTACACATACTGGAACTTATACCGGATACAACCTAGACACATATACACCGGTGCTGTACACATACTGGAGCTTATACCGGATACAACCTAGACACATATACACCGGTGCTGTACACATACTGGAGCTTATACCGTATACAACCTAGACACATATACACCGGTGCTGTACACATACTGGAACTTATACCGTATACAACCTAGACACATATACACTGGTGCTGTACACATACTGGAACTTATACCGTATACAACCTAGACACATATACACCGGTGCTGTACACATACTGGAACTTATACCGTATACAACCTAGACACATATACACCGGTGCTGTAGACAGTCACATATACAGCCTGTAATGGCACATACACACACACATACAGTCTATAATATGTGCATGTAGACACACGGGTGGATGGATCTTAGGGTTGTCTTTTTTCAGGTCAGGGATGGTTGGAGACTGGTCTCGGACTGGGTACTGGAGGGCAGCAGCATGCACCCCCCTTTGGCCATCCAGCTCAGTCATGTAGGTCATGAGACAGTAACAAGCGGTCTTTGACCACGTGATCTTTGTAATACAGTTTATCACGGCGATTACCGAAAATGCCGGCAGCGGAGCTACTGGCAGTAAACTTTGTCCCTCCTCTCATGTAAGAGCATCACCCCGATCGGAGCAATATGGCCCCAATATTATGTAATAAAGGGCAGTAATCCCCCCTCCCCCTGCTTCCCGCCAGTAAAATAAAGTAAAAAAAATTACAAAATGGCGCAGCCATGTGCTTTCTGCCAGGCAAGTTCATCGAATTAAGAGAGCAGCTGCTAAAAAGCAATTACAAACCAGCAAACGGATATGTGAAGCTGCTGGTGCCTCTGGAGTCCCTTCAACCTCAAGTTATAGGATCCTTCAAAGGCTTGCTGTGGTGCATAAACCTACTATTCGGCCGCCCCTAACCAGTGCTCACAAGCAGAAATGGTTGCCGTGGGCCCAGACATACATGAAGACTTGTTTACTGATGAGTGTTGTGCAACCCTGGATGGTCCAGATGGATGGAGCAGTGGATGGTTGGTGGATGGCCACCATGTCCCAACAAGGCTGCGACGTCAGCAAGGAGGTGGAGGAGTCATGTTTTGGGCCGGAATCATGGGGAGAGAGCTGGTCGGCCCCTTTAGGGTTCCTGAAGGTGTGAAAATGACCTCTGCAAAGTATATAGAGTTTCTGACAACTTTCTTCCATGGTACAAAAAGCAGAAACGTGTCTTCAGGAGCAAAATCATCTTCATGCTGACAATGCACCATCTCATGCTGCAGAGAAGACCTCTGTGTCATTGGCTGCTATGGGCATAAAGGAAATAAACTCATGGTGTGGCCACCATCTTCCCCTGACCTCCACCCTATAGAGAACCTTTGGAGTATCATCCAGCAAAAGATCTATGAGGGTGGGAGGCAGTTCACATCAAAACAGCAGCTCTGGGAGGCTATTCTGACATCATGCAAAGAAATTCAAGCAGAAACTCTCCAAAAACTCACAAGTTCAATGGATGCAAGAATTGTGAAGGTGACATCCGAGAAGGGTTCCCATGGTAACATGTAACTTGGCCTGTTAAGATGTTTTGGATTTAAATAGCTTTTTATTTCAGTGAATGTGACCTCCTAATGCTGCAAATACCACAAATGAGCATTTTCAGTTCTTAAAAACATATAAAATGTTTAGAAACTCTACTGTGCATAATAATTTGGAACAGTGCGTTTAGAGTTTTTTTTTAAAATTTTTGAAGAATATACTGTTCTCATTGGGAGGTTTGTTCAATAAAATTCAATAAAATTCAACGGGTGATGAGTTTTATTATACTGACTGTCATTTGCACCGACCATTTAGGAAAATCGGAGATAAATATCATTTGCATAATAATTTGTGGAGCTCATTTTTTTTTCAGACATTGGAACAAATTTTACCTTTTTCTGATTTGTTTTCTTAATTTTCATCATTTCATTTTTTGATTGTCACACAAAGCTGTTAATGGCATTCACATTACTGTGAATCATCTCTGATTGAGTTGTTCCTCGCCAGTACACGAAGGGCTTTATTAAGAATTTTGTTTTTGGTGGACCTCTTACACCCACGTCATTTTGGGAATTAGCGATCCATTACTGTTCCCGCAGACGGTTCTGGACACTGTCCTTTTATATATTCTGGAGGTGACTGGTTGGTTGTGGGCATCGACCTGTGATGGTGCACGTTCGTCTCTCAGATAGGGATCGATGGGGATAAAGAGACGTTGTACGTACGACCAGTCCCCGTCCTTGAATGTCACCTTGTCATTACAGCCCTATGGAATTTGCATCACAGTTGGAGATGTTTTTCTCAGTTTTCTTGGACTCGTTGCCTTTCACTACAGTTCAGTTTTTTTTACAAGTATGAATTTTATTTTCTGAAAGCCGCTGGGTCATCCTTTGTTTGGGCCCTGCCGTTTGTCAAGACATAAGATTAGGGTCACAATGGGGATATTCCTGAAGACAGGAGAAATGGGGTGATACATTTTAGGGTGTACATCTTCATTTTCATGTGCTCTGTAGAAAAAAAAATCTTTAAATTGACACTTTTGTGTAAAAAATGAACATTTTTTTTCATTTTCTTAGCATTAATTTAATAGTAATTATTCCCCAGTTATGTGTCCCCTGTAATATGCCCAGCTGTGCCCCCCACTAATATGCCCCATTTGTGCCGCTCAGTAATATGTTGTGCCCCCAGTAACATGCCCACATTGTGCCACTCACAGAAAGTTAAAAGAAATAAACACCATATACTTACCTTCTTCTTCAGCAGCAGGACATCAGCTGCTCTAGTCTGTGGAGGGGGCGGAGCCAAGGCTGACTGCCGGCCGGCCTCGCCCCCCGCACAGACCAGAGGTATGGAGAGCCGGCAGGGGGAAACAGAATGATGATGAAGCAGGGAGCCGATGCCGGCTCTGCTTCATCATAATACAGGCAACTGGATGCAGGGACCGCTGCCAGAAACTGGGACATATCTCCCCTGTACCGGCACAGCGGGCCAGCCACTGCCATCTGGGACTGTCCTGCTGGATCCGGGACGGTTGGGAGGTATGCATATAGACCTGCCAATGACACACAAATACACGTATGGAACCATCACCACTTACTGTATAACACATAGAAACACTCGTCTTGAGGGGTGACGCAATGGACAACCAGATGCTCCCTAACCAGTCCTCTCCTCTGAAGTAGTCACAGCAGGGCGAATGGATCCCCCAGACGGCCGGTCCAATGCAGTGTGGAGAGGAAACGCTAAAGAACTAAAGGGGAACCCAGCATCGAGTGCTTCGAATCTGCACACAAGCTCTGTACCATGAAACACAATGTATGTAGCTGCAGAAAAGACTATGCCGGAGTACCCAGGTATCGGTATTACGTGCTATGCAAAATCCTGATGTTACTACAAGAACCATGGCATCATTTTGGTGTTAAAACTGATTAATTCTGCAACATTAAGTCATATTTTTTATTTAGAATGTGTAATATAAGTATAGGAAAGACATGCTGAGGGCAGAGCTGTTTCCTACCATCTACATATCATATACTCTATGTACCATAGCTTCACCACACTGAGATCTGCTCAGAAAGCTCATCTACATACCACTGCTTTATTCACAGACACAATATATGATTATACAGACACCAGTAATATGTGTTATCTTAGCTTTCTGAGCAGATATCAGTGTGGTGAAGCTATAGTACATAGAGTATATGATATGTAGATGCTAGGACACAGCTCTGCCCTCACCATGTCTTTCCTATACTTATAAGTTATCATACATTACTGGTGTCGGTATCATCATATATTGTGTCTGTGAATAAAGCAGTGATATGTAGATGAGCTTTCTGAGCAGATTTCAGTGTGGTGAAGCTATAGTACATAGACTATATGATATGTAGATGCTAGGACACAGCTCTGCCCTCAGCATGTCTTTCCTATACTTATAAGATAACATACATTAATGGTGTCTGTATAATCATATATTGTGTCTGTGAATAAAGCAGTGATATGTAGATGAGCTTTCTGAGCAGATATCAGTGTGGTGAAGCTATAGTACATGGAGTATATGATATGTAGATGCTAGGACACAGCTCTGCCCTCAGCATGTCTTTCCTATACTTATAAGATAACACATATTACTGGTGTCTATATAATCATATATTGTGTCTGTGAATAAAGCAGTGATATGTAGATGAGCTTTCTGAGCAGATCTCAGTATGGTGAAGCTATAGTACATGGAGTATATGATATGTAGATGAGCTTTCTGAGCAGATCTCAGTGTGGTGAAGCTATAGTACACCGCACAGCTGAATATCAGTGTTGGGAACCCCTTTTGTGGTGGTGGCAGCTCTGAGAAGCGGGGTCTCTCCAGGCTCAGTAGGTGTGGTTCTAGATGTAAATAATAACATACAGAAAGGTGCGCACACTCACTGATGGAGCTGGATGGATGATCGATAAACCAAGTGTATTACTTAAAATAACATTTATTATATAAAAAGAACACAACAAAATGTACATAAAAGGCACAATATGTACAGTCTCACTGGTCTCATAAGTAATATGGGTCACTTGAGATTTGCACTAGTAGATTGCTTCGGATTTCTAATAGTCTACTATTATCACTTGATAGTAAGTAACAGTATTATATATGTCCAGAAATTAGTAGTAGTCAGGCATACATGGCAGTTGTGCAGATAGCGTGACTCACTCCGTAGGTAATGTAAGATGCTTCCAAAGAATCGCATATAGCAACGTGCTGATTTATAAAATACTCACAGCCAACCAAGTAAAGTGCTTTCACAGGAGCCGCATATGGCGGCGTGCCGATGATCCGGGTCTCGGAGCAGTGGCGGCGTGTGACGTCAGTGCTCACGTGATATCTCTGGTCACATGTCTCGATGGTCAGCTGACCCGTTTGGCAGGTCCTGGAAGGTCCTTCAATTCGTAGAGAAGTACATTTCTAGGTGGATATCCTCCATAGGCAGTATTGGTCACCTTCACATAGGACAGTTAGATCTGGGTCCGGACCCCAAAAAAAAATTGTCCTTATGTCCTAGACGCTTTTCGGAGCCCTGGCTCCTTCCTCAGTAGGGTTCTAGATGTCTCTATAATCATCTTCCCCTGCATGATTTCTAGCTTCTCTTTCTCTCATACAGGGGCCTGCAGTACTAGAAGCCTCCATGTTTCTCGTCTTCTCCTGAATGACCCAACAAGGATGGACAGGAAAGAGATCAGCAGAAGAATATTAGACTTCACCTTGGAGATCATCTCCCTGCTGAGCGGAGAGGTAACCCTTTCTAGATTTGTCTTTCTCTTTATTGTATTCTGTAATAACTCAGACATCGGGAAGTAGAATCCATCGTAGGAAGTGATAGGAAGAGTCCAGGGTCCTGTATAATGGCTTCCAGACCTTCTAAGTGATGGAGAATGTGAAGATTGGCCACCAATATGGTCAGTGATATATCATGGTAACTAAAAGTCGTGATGTAGAATCCGTGAGGAGGTAGGTAGACACTTTGTACCCAGAAGGAGAGGAGTTGATGGCGGCAATGTGGCCTGGAGGGAGGATTCCTACCAGTAGCCTAACATTTAGATGTTTCTGGACTATAACCAGGAGGCGTTCACTACTGCTAGAGGAGAGAAGGTTTCTAAACCAACATAGAAGAGGATTCTTTACTGTAAGAGCAGTGAGGCAATGCAGCTGTCCGCCAGAGAAAATAAACATTGGTCACTAGAAGAGTCCATAAAGGGCCTGGCGGGTAAGAATACTCCAGCTTCTAGTGACTATGTTACTGGCCATCATCCAGGGAGGGATTCTGTTTGTAGACTTGGTGTCAGGAAGGATTGTCTTTCCCTAAGTGTCTCTCTCCATCCACAGGATTACACCATAGTGAAGAAGACAACGGGGGGGACTCCCGTCATGTGTAAATCAGGAGGGTGGAGCAGAATCCCCATGACAGAGCCTCCCTCCCTGATACATGAGCAGAAGATCCTAGAACTGACCCACAAGATTATTGAGCTGCTTACCGGAGAGGTGAGCGCTGCTGGGAAATACTCCAGTTACAGCACTGGAGGGGTCTGGTAATGACTGCATCCTTGTGTTGTCAGGTTCCTATAAGGTGTCAGGATGTCAGTGTCTACTTCACCATGGAGGAGTGGCAGTATATAGAAGGACACCAGGATCTGTACAAGGAGGCCATGATGGAGGAGCAACTGCCTCTGACATCACCAGGTGAGAAGAGAAGGTAATAAATACCTAGACAGACGTCCTGACACAGTAATACATGTCTGTGTAACGTGGGAGGTCCACAACTCAGGATCTTCGTATCTCTAGAGAGCAATTCTGACATCCACGAGGGTGGTATAGGCGATCACACCTCTACTGTGTTCTATCTAGGGGCCAGCCTCTCAAAGAACACGGTCGTATGACTAGACATGAATTTGCGTGGACGCATAGGTTTTATGGTGGTGGTCCCCAACCCTACAACAGAGGATCTGTCAGCTCTCCTGTGTGGTGTAGTATAGAGGATCTGTCAGCTCTCCTGTGTGGTGTAGTATAGAGGATCTGTCCTGTGTGGTGTAGTATAGAGGATCTGTCAGCAGTCCTATGTAGTGTAGTATAGAGGATCTGTCAGCTCTCCTGTGTGGTGTAGTATAGAGGATCTGTCGGCTCTCCTGTGTGGTGTAGTATAGAGGATCTGTCGGCTCTCCTGTGTGGTGTAGTATAGAGGATCTGTCAGCTCTCCTGTGTGGTGCAGTATAGAGGATGTCAGCTCTCCTGTGTGGTGTAGTATAGAGGATCTGTCAGCTCTCCTGTGTGGTGTAGTATAGAGGATCTGTCCTGTGTGGTGTAGTATAGAGGATCTGTCAGCAGTCCTATGTAGTGTAGTATAGAGGATCTGTCAGCTCTCCTGTGTGGTGTAGTATAGAGGATCTGTCGGCTCTCCTGTGTGGTTAGTATAGGATCTGTCGGTCCTGTGTGTGTAGTATAGAGGATCTGTCAGCTCTCCTGTGTGGTGTAGTATAGAGGATCTGTCGCTCTCCTGTGTGCTGTAGTATAGAGGAATCTGTCAGCTCTCCTGTGTGGTGTAGTATAGAGGATCTGTCGGCTCTCCTGTTGTGTGTAGTATAGAGGATCTGTCGGCTCTCCTGTGTGGTGTAGTATAGAGGATCTGTCGGCTCTCCTGTGTGGTGTAGTATAGAGGATCTGTCGGCTCTCCTGTGTGGTGTAGTATAGAGGATCTGTCAGCTCTCCTGTGTGGTGTAGTATAGAGGATCTGTCAGCTCTCCTGTGTGGTGTAGTATAGAGGATCTGTCAGCTCTCCTGTGTGGTGTAGTATAGAGGATCTGTCAGCTCTCCTGTGTGGTGTAGTATAGAGGATCTGTCAGCTCTCCTGTGTGGTGTAGTATAGAGGATCTGTCAGCTCTCCTGTGTGGTGTAGTATAGAGGATCTGTCAGCTCTCCTGTGTGGTGTAGTATAGAGGATCTGTCAGCTCTCCTGTGTGGTGTAGTATAGAGGATCTGTCAGCTCTCCTGTGTGGTGTAGTATAGAGGATCTGTCAGCTCTCTGTGTGGTGTAGTATAGAGGATCTGTCAGCTCTCCTGTGTGGTGTAGTAGTATAGAGGATCTGTCAGCTCTCCTGTGTGGTGTAGTAGTAATAGAGGATCTGTCAGCTCTCCTGTGTGGTGTAGTATAGAGGATCTGTCAGCTCTCCTGTGTGGTGTAGTATAGAGGATCTGTCAGCTCTCCTGTGTGGTGTAGTATAGAGGATCTGTCAGCTCTCCTGTGTGGTGTAGTATAGAGGATCTGTCAGCTCTCCTGTGTGGTGTAGTATAGAGGATCTGTCAGCTCTCCTGTGTGGTGTAGTATAGAGGATCTGTCAGCTCTCCTGTGTGGTGTAGTATAGAGGATCTGTCAGCTCTCCTGTGTGGTGTAGTATAGAGGATCTGTCAGCTCTCCTGTGTGGTGTAGTATAGAGGATCTGTCAGCTCTCCTGTGTGGTGTAGTATAAGAGGATCTGTCAGCTCTCCTGTGTGGTGTAGTATAGAGGATCTGTCAGCTCTCCTGTGTGGTGTAGTATAGAGGATCTGTCAGCTCTCCTGTGTGGTGTAGTATAGAGGATCTGTCAGCTCTCCTGTGTGGTGTAGTATAGAGGATCTGTCAGCTCTCCTGTGTGGTGTAGTATAGAGGATCTGTCAGCTCTCTGTGTGGTGTAGTATAGAGGATCTGTCAGCTCTCCTGTGTGGTGTAGTATAGAGGATCTGTCAGCTCTCCTGTGTGGTGTAGTATAGAGGATCTGTCAGCTCTCCTGTGTGGTGCAGTATAGAGGATCTGTCAGCTCTCCTGTGTGGTGTAGTATAGAGGATCTGTCAGCTCTCCTGTGTGGTGTAGTATAGAGGATCTGTCAGCTCTCCTGTGTGGTGTAGTATAGAGGATCTGTCAGCTCTCCTGTGTGGTGTAGTATAGAGGATCTGTCAGCTCTCCTGTGTGGTGTAGTATAGAGGATCTGTCAGCTCTCCTGTGTGGTGTAGTATAGAGGATCTGTCAGCTTCTCCTGTGTGGTGTAGTATAGAGGATCTGTCAGCTCTCCTGTGTGGTGTAGTATAGAGGATCTGTCAGCTCTCCTGTGTGGTGTAGTATAGAGGATCTGTCAGCTCTCCTTATGTAAGGATTTCCTGTGGTAGTATAGAGGATCTGTCAGCTCTCCTGTGTGGTGTAGTATAGAGGATCTGTCAGCTCTCCTGTGTGGTGTAGTATAGAGGATCTGTCAGCTCTCCTATGTAGTGTAGTAATAGAGGATCTGTCAGCTCTCCTGTGTGGTGTAGTATAGAGGATCTGTCAGCTCTCCTGTGTGGTGTAGTATAGAGGATCTGTCAGCTCTCCTGTGTGGTGTAGTATAGAGGATCTGTCAGCTCTCCCTGTGTGGTGTAGTAATAGAGGATCTGTCAGCTCTCCTGTGTGGTGTAGTATAGAGGATCTGTCAGCTCTCCTGTGGTGGTATAGTATAGAGGATCTGTCAGCTCTCCTATGTAGTGTAGTATAGAGGATCTGTCAGCTTCCTGTGTGGTGTAGTATAGAGGATCTGTCAGTTCTCCTGTGTGGTGTAGTATAGAGGATCTGTCAGCTCTCCTGTGTGGTGTAGTATAGAGGATCTGTCAGCTCTCCTGTGTGGTGTAGTATAGAGGATCTGTCAGCTCTCCTGTGTGGTGTAGTATAGAGGATCTGTCAGCTCTCCTGTGTGGTGTAGTATAGAGGATCTGTCAGCTCTCCTGTGTGGTGTAGTATAGAGGATCTGTCAGCTCTCCTGTGTGGTGTAGTATAGAGGATCTGTCAGCTCTCCTGTGTGTGTAGTATAGAGGATCTGTCAGGCTCTCCTGTGTGGTGTAGTATAGAGGATCTGTCAGCTCTCCTGTGTGGTGTAGTATAGAGGATCTGTCCAGCTCTCCTGTGTGGTGTAGTATAGAGGATCTGTCAGCTCTCCTGTGTGGTGTAGTATAGAGGATCTGTCAGCTCTCCTGTGTGGTGTAGTATAGAGGATCTGTCAGCTCTCTGTGTGGTGTAGTATAGAGGATCTGTCAGCTCTCCTGTGTGGTGTAGTATAGAGGATCTGTCAGCTCTCCTGTGTGTGTGTATAGAGGATCTGTCAGCTCTCCTGTGTGGTGTAGTATAGAGGATCTGTCAGCTCTCCTGTGTGGTGTAGTATAGAGGATCTGTCAGCTCTCCTGTGTGGTGTAGTATAGAGGATCTGTCACTCTCCTGTGTGTGTAGTATAGAGGATCTGTCAGCTCTCCTGTGTGGTGTAGTATAGAGGATCTGTCAGCTCTCCTGTGTGGTGTAGTATAGAGGATCTGTCAGCTCTCCTGTGTGGGTGTAGTATAGAGGATCTGTCAGCTCTCCTGTGTGGTGTAGTATAGAGGATCTGTCAGCTCTCCTGTGTGGTGTAGTATAGAGGATCTGTCAGCTCTCCTGTGTGGTGTAGTATAGAGGATCTGTCAGCTCTCCTGTGTGGTGTAGTATAGAGGATCTGTCAGCTCTCCTGTGTGGTGTAGTATAGAGGATCTGTCAGCTCTCCTGTGTGGTGTAGTATAGAGGATCTGTCAGCTCTCCTGTGTGGTGTAGTATAGAGGATCTGTCAGCTCTCCTGTGTGGTGTAGTATAGAGGATCTGTCAGCTCTCCTGTGTGGTGTAGTATAGAGGATCTGTCAGCTCTCCTGTGTGGTGTAGTATAGAGGATCTGTCAGCTCTCCTGTGTGGTGTAGTATAGAGGATCTGTCAGCTCTCCTGTGTGTGTAGTATAGAGGATCTGTCAGCTCTCCTGTGTGGTGTAGTATAGAGGATCTGTCAGCTCTCCTGTGTGGTGTAGTATAGAGGATCTGTCGGCTCTCCTGTGTGGTGTAGTATAGAGGATCTGTCAGCTCTCCTGTGTGGTGTAGTATAGAGGATCTGTCAGCTCTCCTGTGTGGTGTAGTATAGAGGATCTGTCAGCTCTCCTGTGTGGTGTAGTATAGAGGATCTGTCAGCTCTCCTGTGTGGGTGTAGTATAGAGGATCTGTCAGCTCTCCTGTGTGGTGTAGTATAGAGGATCTGTCAGCTCTCCTGTGTGTGTAGTATAGAGGATCTGTCAGGTCAGTCCTGTGTAGTGTAGTATAGAGGGATCTGTCAGCTCTCCTGTGTGGTGTAGTATAGAGGATCTGTCAGCTCTCCTGTGTGGTGTAGTATAGAGGATCTGTCAGCTCTCCTGTGTGGTGTAGTATAGAGGATCTGTCAGCTCTCCTGTGTGGTGTAGTATAGAGGATCTGTCAGCTCTCCTGTGTAGTGTAGTATAGAGGATCTGTCAGCAGTCCTATGTAGTGTAGTATAGAGGATCTTTTAGTTCTCCTGTGTGGTGTAGTATAGAGGACCTGTGAGCTTCTATTGGCTAATAAGGGTCATGTGACTGTGTCAGCATATGAGTGATCATACCATAGATGCAGACCACCATGATGGCTTCTCCCAGCCACAACTCTTCTCTGCCCTATAAGAATAGCGTCCCATTGTGCCGCACTCGGTGCGCCACTTCTACATTGTCACCTAGCGATGCCGGCCGCCTCCTGACCTACTTTGCTGCTGTTTCTCTGTCTGCATCACCAAAATGATGGAACATGGAAATGATTCCCGGTCCCGTCACCGCTCGTAGCGAGGCCAAGGACGCGTTGCTGGGAACCATGTGGTCCCAGTAAAAGTGAGAAAGTTGACATTCCTGCCTAGATACTACTCCCATCATCTCATCATCACATGTAATAATCTCTCCCGTCCCCGTGTGTTTCCGACAGATGGACTCGTAGAAGGAAATCCCCCCGAGAGATGTCCCCGTCCTCTGTATTCCCAGGACTGTCCAGAGGAGAAGGTCCCGGAGAGTCCTCAGGTAGATGGAGCTGAGCCCTATACACATCTATATAGGGGGGTCCTGCAGTCATTTCCCACCTGTCTGCTGTATTGTACTGAATTGTTACAAATGACAAATCAGGAAGAAGATCTGACTGATATTAAAGTGGAGGAGGAAGAAGAGAGGATGATGGACGATCCCTCGTGTAAGAGTGAGGTGGAGGAGGACGTTCCAGGAGATGTCACCACAGGTATGGAATCATGAATGGAGGAAGTGATGTCAGAGGTTTCTTCCGGTGAGGCTCCGCCTTAGAGCTGCAGTAAAGTAGCACTCCGGGCAGTGACCCCTGTGTGTACAGTGCAGGAGCGGTGACTGCACATAGACCTCCTCTCCAGGATCTTCTCTCCGTCCTCTCATGGTCCAGGCTGGACACCAGGCTCAGCACCAGCTTTTACTGTTCACCATCTGCAAGGTTTTCCCAGAATAATAACTCATCACCTTCCACAGCAGTCGCGGGATTAGGGGTCCAACCGCCGAGACAGCACCGACCACAAGAATGGGGGGGGGTGCACAGCGCTCCGCTCTCCCTCAGGGCCCCTAGACATTGAATTGGCCGGAGGGACATGGTGGCAAGACCACGGCTCTGTGCAGGCAGAAGTCCCTACAGCAGGGGCGGACTGGGAACTTAAAGTGGCCCCAGATACCACAGTGCAGCACAATATACCGCCCCAGCAGAACCAGATACCACAGTGCAGCACAATATACTGCCTCAGCAGAACCAGATACCACAGTGCAGCACAATATACTGCCCCCAGCAGAACCAAATACCATACCACAGTGCAGCACAATATACTGCCCCAGCAGAACCAAATACCACAGTGCAGCACAATATACTGCCCCAGCAGAACCAGATACCATAGTGCAGCACAATATACTGCCCCAGCAGAACCAGATACCACAGTGCAGCACAATATACCGCCCCAGCAGAACTAAATACCACAGTGCAGCACAATATACTGCCCCAGCAGAGCCAAATACCACAGTGCAGCACAATATACTGCCCCAGCAGAACCAAATACCACAGTGCAGCACAATATACTGCCCCAGCAGAACCAAATACCACAGTGCAGCACAATATACTGCCCCAGCAGAACCAGATACCACAGTGCAGCACAATATACCGCCCCAGCAGAACTAAATACCACAGTGCAGCACAATATACTGCCCCAGCAGAGCCAAATACCACAGTGCAGCACAATATACTGCCCCAGCAGAACCAGATACCACAGTGCAGCACAATATACCGCCCCAGCAGAACTAAATACCACAGTGCAGCACAATATACTGCCCCAGCAGAACCAGATACCACAGTGCAGCACAATATACCGCCCCAGCAGAACCAGATACCACAGTACAGCACAATATACTGCCCCAGCAGAACCAAATACCACAGTGCAGCACAATATACTGCCCCAGCAGAACCAGATACCACAGTGCAGCACAATATACCGCCCCTGCAGAACAAATACCACAGTACAGTACAATATACTGCCCCAGCAGAACCAGATACCACAGTGCAGCACAATATACCGCCCCAGCAGAACCAGATACCACAGTGCAGCACAATATACCGCCCCTGCAGAACCAAATACCACAGTGCAGCACAATATACTGCCCCAGCAGAACCAGATACCACAGTGCAGCACAATATACCGCCCCAGCAGAACCAGATACCACAGTACAGCACAATATACCGCCCCAGCAGAACCAGATACCACAGTGCAGCACAATATACCGCCCCTGCAGAACCAAATACCACAGTACAGCACAATATACTGCCCCAGCAGAACCAAATACCACAGTGCAGCACAATATACTGCCCCCGCAGAAACCAGATACCACAGGTACAGCACAATATACTGCCCCAGCAGAACCAGATACCACAGTGCACACAATATACTGCCCCAGCAGAACCAGATACCACAGTGCAGCACAATATACTGCCCCAGCAGAACCAGATACCACAGTGCACACAATATACTGCCCCAGCAGAACCAGATACCACAGTACAGCACAATATACCGCCCCCCGCAGAACCAGATACCACAGTGCAGCACAATATACTGCCCCAGCAGAACCAGATACCACAGTGCAGCACCAATATACTGCCCCAGCAGAACCAGATACCACAGTGCAGCACAATATACTGCCCCAGCAGAACCAGATACCACAGTGCAGCACAATATACTGCCCCAGCAGAACCAGATACCACAGTGCAGCACAATATACCGCCCCAGCAGAACCAGATACCACAGTGCAGCACAATATACCGCCCCAGCAGAACCAGATACCACAGTGCAGCACAATATACTGCCCCAGCAGAACCAGATACCACAGTGCACACAATATACTGCCCCAGCAGAACCAGATACCACAGTGCAGCACAATATACTGCCCCCGCAGAACCAGATACCACAGTACAGCACAATATACTGCCCCAGCAGAACCAAATACCACAGTGCAGCACAATATACTGCCCCAGCAGAACCAGATACTACAGTGCAGCACAATTATACCGCCCCAGCAGAACCAGATACCACAGTGCAGCACAATATACCGCCCCCGCAGAACCAGATACCACAGTGCAGCACAATATACTGCCCCAGCAGAACCAGATACCACAGTGCAGCACAATATACCGCCCCAGCAAAACCAGATACTATAGTGCAGCACAATATACTGCCCCAGCAGAACCAGATACCACAGTGCAGCACAATATACTGCCCCAGCAGAACCAGATACCACAGTGCAGCACAATATACCGCCCCAGCAGAACCAGATACCATAGTGCAGCACAATATACCGCCCCAGCAGAACCAGATACCACAGTGCACACAATATACTGCCCCAGCAGAACCAAATACCACAGTGCAGCACAATATACTGCCCCAGCAGAACCAGATACCACAGTGCAGCACAATATACCGCCCCTGCAGAACCAAATACCACAGTACAGTACAATATACTGCCCCAGCAGAACCAGATACCACAGTGCAGCACAATATACCGCCCCTGCAGAACCAAATACCACAGTGCAGCACAATATACTGCCCCAGCAGAACCAGATACCACAGTGCAGCACAATATACCGCCCCAGCAGAACCAAGATACCACAGTACAGCACAATATACTGCCCCAGCAGAACCAGATACCACAGTGCAGCACAATATACCGCCCCTGCAGAACCAAATACCACAGTACAGCACAATATACTGCCCCAGCAGAACCAGATACCACAGTGCAGCACAATATACCGCCCCAGCAGAACCAGATACCACAGTACAGCACAATATACCGCCCCAGCAGAACCAGATACCACAGTGCAGCACAATATACCGCCCCTGCAGAACCAAATACCACAGTACAGCACAATATACTGCCCCAGCAGAACCAAATACCACAGTGCAGCACAATATACTGCCCCCGCAGAACCAGATACCACAGTACAGCACAATATACCGCCCCAGCAGAACCAGATACCACAGTGCAGCACAATATACCGCCCCTGCAGAACCAAATACCACAGTACAGCACAATATACTGCCCCAGCAGAACCAAATACCACAGTGCAGCACAATATACTGCCCCCGCAGAACCAGATACCACAGTGCAGCACAATATACCGCCCCTGCAGAACCAAATACCACAGTGCAGCACAATATACCGCCCCAGCAGAACCAGATACCACAGTGCAGCACAATATACCGCCCCAGCAGAACCAGATACCACAGTGCAGCACAATATACCGCCCCTGCAGAACCAAATACCACAGTACAGCACAATATACTGCCCCAGCAGAACCAAATACCACAGTGCAGCACAATATACTGCCCCCGCAGAACCAGATACCACAGTACAGCACAATATACTGCCCCAGCAGAACCAGATACCACAGTGCACACAATATACTGCCCCAGCAGAACCAGATACCACAGTGCAGCACAATATACTGCCCCCGCAGAACCAGATACCACAGTGCAGCACAATATACCGCCCCAGCAGAACCAGATACCACAGTACAGCACAATATACTGCCCCAGCAGTACCAGATACCACAGTGCACACAATATACTGCCCCAGCAGAACCAGATACCACAGTACAGCACAATATACTGCCCCAGCAGTACCAGATACCACAGTGCACACAATATACTGCCCCAGCAGAACCAAATACCACAGTGCAGCACAATATACTGCCCCAGCAGAACCAGATACCACAGTGCAGCACAATATACTGCCCCCGCAGAACCAGATACCACAGTGCAGCACAATATACTGCCCCAGCAGAACCAGATACCACAGTGCAGCACAATATACTGCCCCAGCAAAACCAGATACTATAGTGCAGCACAATATACTGCCCCAGCAGAACCAGATACCACAGTGCAGCACAATATACAGCCACAGCAGAACCAGATACCACAGTGCAGCACAATATACTGCTCCAGCAGAACCAGATACCACAGTGCAGCACAATATACTGCCCCAGCAGAGCCAGATACCACAGTGCAGCACAATATACTGCCCCAGCAGAACCAGATACCACAGTGCAGCACAATATACTGCCCCAGCAGAACCAAATACCACAGTGCAGCACAATATACCGCCCCAGCAGAACCAGATACCACAGTGCAGCACAATATACTGCCCCAGCAGAACCAGATACCACAGTGCAGCACAATATACCGCCCCAGCAGAACCAGATACCACAGTGCAGCACAATATACTGCCCCAGCAGAACCAGATACCACAGTGCAGCACAATATACTGCCCCAGCAGAACCAGATACCACAGTGCAGCACAATATACTGCCCCAGCAGAACCAGATACCACAGTGCAGCACAATATACTGCCCCAGCAGAACCATATACCACAGTGCAGCACAATATACTGCCCCAGCAGTACCAGATACCACAGTGCACACAATATACTGCCCCAGCAGAACCAGATACCACAGTGCAGCACAATATACTGCCCCAACATCCTAGCGATATGCCCCCATTGTCTAAGATGAGAATACCCATTTAAAGGGGTTGTCTCATGAAAAATATTCTACAGTTTTCAAACCGGCACCTGGATCTAAATACTTTTATAATTGCAGGAAATAATACGGGGGCCGCCCGGCGTGTGTTCCGCACGCTCAAAACACACGCCAGGCGGCCCCATTCAAAATGCCTATACTTGTCCGTGCGTGCGGACAAGTATAGGACCTGCTTCATCGGAGCCGCGGCACGGAGCTAGCTCCGTGTGGCGGCTCCCATAGAGGTGAATGGGGCCGCATCTATTCCGCAATACTGCGGAATAGATACGGCCCCATTCACACGATCGTGTGAATGGGACCTTAGGGTTAGGGGCGTGTAAGTGCTATTTAGTAATTTGAAGGAGAGAATCAGAGTCAATAGGAATTTGGAGAAACCCTAACCCTAAATACTTTTATAATTGCAGGTAATAAAACATTTTGTATAGCCAGTGTATCTGTACAGCGCCACTTATTTTCTTATTTCTTTGACCAGCTCATTAAGAAGGCCGCACATGCTCAGTTTCATCTTTCAACTGCCTCCTGACCTGTGCTAGGGAGACAGTTGCAGTGAAATGGACACACCCCCTGAGCTGTGATAGGGAGAGAACAGACACACCCCCTGAGCTGTGATAGGGAGAGAACAGAAACGCCCCCTGAGCTGTGATAGGGAGAGAACAGACACGCCCCCTGAGCTGTGATAGGGAGAGAACAGACACACCCCCTGAGCTGTGATAGGGAGAGAACAGACACGCCCCCTGAGCTGTGATAGGGAGAGAACAGACACGCCCCCTGAGCTGTGATAGGGAGAGAACAGACACGCCCCCTGAGCTGGCAGCTTGATATAAATCTAGCAGAGCAATGAATGGGGAGATCTCTGGACCCATGTGAGGTACAGGGCTGGTTCTAGCTTCGTTAGGAAGGTATTGTCATTTACTATATGATTACATTAATCATGGGAAGAACCCCTTTTAATAATCTCTGGCCTCCATGTACCCATTCTCTCAATTTCTGCTTGGCATTGAAAGACTTCTGAACTCCATTCAACCAGTCCCCCCCTCCCGCTGACCATTATGACCCAACCTGGTTTACTGGTCTCTCTGCCGGTACCTGATGAAGGGGCTGGTGCTGCTGTGGCCCGGTCGTGTCCTGGGGAGACTTCTCTGATTTCATTTACTGGTATTCCTGCCATCGTATTTCCTAAACCAGTAGGTGTCCCACCTCCTGTTACCTTCCCGGCTGGTATTTTTAAAATTTTTTTAATACTTTTATTTTTATTTTCGGGAAAGGGGGGTGATTTGAACTTTTACATTTTTTTTTAATTTTTTTTTTTTTAAAACTTTATTTTTATTTTTTTTACACTTTTTTATAGTTCCCATAGGGAACTATAACTAGCAATAATTTGATTGCTTATATCATAGAATCCAATGCACTTACATTGAAGTCTATGATGATTGTAGTGCTTTCCTATGGAGCTCTATTACAGGCAAGGTCTCCATAGGAAAGCCTATGCAGCAGCCTCCTGTCATTCACTATGACAGGGGCTGCTGCAGGCACGCTCCGTCTCCTCCGATCGCCACATGGGGGAGCCGGAGCAACACCGGAAGCATGCGTTTAAAGATGGCGCCCGCTCCTGCACAGAGCGGGTGTGATGGCTGCGGGTGACCTGCGTATCCCACTAGCAGGCGCGTACGCTTCCGGTGTTTGCCGCCTTCGGGTGCCGCGGTCAGGCTTTACTGGCATTACTGCCACTCGCAGACGTTAGCCACGGGTGCCTGCTAGTGGGATATGCAGGTCACCCGCGGCCATCCTGCACGGTGCGGGCGCCATCTTTAAACACGGCGATGGGCGCGAAGGGGTTAAAAACACAAGCATGCTCAGCTGAGCTTGCATATAGGTGGGAATTATTGGGATGGATAGCTGTCAACTGAATGAGTATTTAGCCACCAGCTACCTCAGGTGTAGGAACATCGTAAGTATATGTTATCAAGTGATTATTAATGTGGCAGACAAGGTTTTCTTCTGATTTTTTTGATTTTTATTGGTTTATGCCTAGAAAGCGGTCACTGAGCATTGATCAGGATTGTGCACTTTATCATTGATACTTTGTCAATCTGTAGTCATAGGTACCGGTTTTTGGTCTGTTTGAGCCAAAGCCAGGAGTGGATTCTGAAGAAGTGGGAATAATAGGGTCAAAGGTAAAAGGAAGGACTTCTAGTTCCTGCTCATCTACTTTTGACTCTATATCAAAAACTGCATGTGTGTTTCTAGGCTGATACAAATGTTATACATTTGTCTGGTTTGTGAAGAACATTCATGAAATCAATGTTTCTAACAGAAAATCCCAGTAAAAACACTGAAGGAAGCATCTTGTTCTCTACCAAACTAGAAGATGAAGACCAACTTGATGAAAATGAGATTATTCACACAGAAGAGAAGCTGTATTCATGTTCGCAATGTGGGAAGTATTGTACAGAAAAAACACATCTTTGTATACCTAAGAGAATTCAGATAGGAGAGAAGCCATATTCATGTTCTGAATGTGGGAAACGCTTTGCAGAAAAATCAAAGCTTGTTTCACACGAGAGAAGTCACACAGTAGAGCAGCCTTTTTTATGTCCTATATGTGGGAAATGTTTTACAGATAGATCGAAATTTGTTATACATCAGAGAAATCACACATTAGAGAAGCGATTTCCATGTTCACTGTGTGGGAGATCCTTTACAGGTAAATCAAGTCTTATTATACATGAAAGAATTCACACAGGTGAGAAGCCGTATTCATGTTCACTATGTGGGAAATGTTTTACAAAAAAATCAAATCTAGTTACACATGAGAGAAGTCACACAGGAGAGAAGCCATATTCATGTTTAGAATGTGGAAAATGTTTTACAAAAAAATCAAATCTAGTTACACATGAGCGAAGTCACACAGGAGAGAAGCCGTTTTCATGCTCACTGTGTGGTAAATGTTTTATACATAGATCACATCTTGTTACACATGAGAGAATTCACACAGGGGAGAAGCCTTACTCATGTTCACTTTGTGGAAAGGGCTTTATAGAAAAATCTAAACTTGTTATACATGAAAGAATTCACACAGGAGAGAAGCCATATCCATGTTCAGAATGTGGAAAATGTTTTGTTACTAGAGCCAAACTTGGATATCATCTGAGAATTCACACAGGGGAGAAGCCATTTACATGTTCAGAATGTGGAAAATATTTTATCACTAAATCCAGACTTTGCGATCATCAGAAAATTCACACAGGGGCATTTTGATTATGTATTTGTGGAAAATGTTTTACAAGGAAATACATTTTTGAAACTCTGCAGAATTCACATTCACACAGAGTAGAAAGCATATTGTTGTTTGCATTGTGGTGAATGCTATAAGAGAAAAAAAAAGATGTTTAACTTATTTGCAGACATTAAAGTGTTTTTCCAGTGGCTTCATTCTTAACCACCCTGCATACTACACTATAAGTAAGCCTGATGGTTTGCACCTTCCAATGACCCTCCAAGTCAGCTCCCGCTGTGCTCTGCTGCTAGCGTACAGTGTCATGGCCGCTGCACTGGTCACATGACCTGAATACATCTCCCATAATCCCCAGTGGTACTGTCTCCCATCACTGGCTGCTGTACATCTACGCAAACCTTTCCTCATTCAACAGTTTTTCTTTAAAAGGGTCGCTTCCTTCAAGGATCGCATCCCTCTTTGCCTCTAGCCTCTGCATCTCTGTCTTCAAGGCTCTGATTCTGGCCTCCTTTTCTTTGAGGCTCTGTTGGCATTAGCCCTCTCCACACATAGGGCCTCCCGGAGCCTGCACAAGTCTTTCCTTGCTTCTTCATAGTCCCGGAGGCGAACCTGGATACGCGAGCTGTACACTGTAACCAGCTCCTGGGGTCTTAGCGTACCCCACTTGGTCACTGCTGAGCCAGGCTCCCCTCCAGAAGTACTCTGCTTTGCTCCAGAAGGGCTATTGTCCACCCTCCTGGACCTGCCAGTGATGTTCACAGCCTCCGTAGTAGTAATATGGACATCCTTACTCCTAGGGGCTACATCACTATGGCCCCTGTTAGATCTTCTAGACCCCTGAGGCGATGATGTTGCAGAGGCTTGTAGCACACCTCCCTTACACCCCGCTGGCCTACTCCGGGAGGTAGTATCCTGGGACTTCACGGTCATCATGGCCCAGCAAACTACCACCTTCCTGGGATGAGGTCAGCCTTGGGCTGGGGAGATGGAAACAACCCACTTTATGTAGTCAGACACACAGGAGCTCCTCCAAACACCTCCTTACACCGCGGCTGCTGGCACTAGACTTGTCCTCCAACAGATCCTCGTTAAAGGATTTAAAGTTTACTCCAATTACAGTACTATGCAAAATAGCCGTGGAGCCCCAGTTCTGGGTCTACAACACAGTGAAAGCCAGATATCCCTCAAAGGAAGGAAAACCAAGCAAAGGGGTGTCCCCATTACAGAGATCACCAAATCCACCATATTAAGTGGCCCCTATGTCAAGATCCCGCTCTTTTACAAGCTTTAAGTATGTGACGGGGAAGACCTAAGCCAGTTATCCATCCACAGACGGCTGTTTCGGGGTATTGCCCCTCATCAGTGTGGAGTAGGATTCTGGCTAACTGGGAGCAATGCCTTGGAGACTACTCAAACAAAACAATAGCTGATCTCAGGGAGACCAGCTACTAAAAAACACTGTGGAGGCTCCACAGTGTTTTTTGTAGCTGGTCTCCCTGAGATCAGCTATTGTTTTGTCATTCCAATTACAGGTCCTCGAAAGAGTCCAGTATTGTTATTTTTCGTCACTACCTCCCCGAGTCGGGAGTGGGTAATTTAAACTCCTGCTGCCTTCCTTGGATGTGGTAGCCGTTTCTCAGGCTTCCTCTACAGAATCGAACCCTGATTCCCCGTTACCTGTGGTCACCATGATAGGTGCAGAAAGTACCATTGAAAGTTGATAGGGCAGACATCCGAATGGATCATCGCCGTTACGGGGATGTGCGATTGGCCCAAGGTTATCTAGAATCAGCAAAGCGGCCGGGGAGAGCAGCGGAAGCGAGGAGACCAAGACCACTCCCAGGCCCACGGATTGGTTTTGGGTCTGATAAATTCACGCATCCCTCTGGGTCAGCGCTCGTCGGCATGTATTAGCTCTAGAATTACCACAATTATCCAAGTAACGGTTGGAGCGATCAAAGTAACCATAACTGATTTAATGAGCCATTCGCAGTTTTACTGTACCGTCCGTGCGTACTTACATGTGCATGGCTTAATCTTTGAGACAAGCATATGCTACTGGCAGGATCAACCAGGTAGGCCGACTGGAGCAAAGGGGTCGCAGGTAGCAACCCCAAGGGGAGAGGGAGGAGGAGGCGGCGGGAAATCACCGGAGTCCGCCTGGTAGCGACGGCACGCACGCCACCGAGCGCTGCCCTCTTCCTCCCCTCCCAGCCGCCGAGGCAGAGGAGTCAGATGAGGGATGGAGGTGGTTGAGGAGAAACCCCTGGTGACAGGGAGTGGGGGGAAGAGGAGCCGCCAGTAGAAGCAGCTTCTAAGCTTCTCTCCAGCACCGCACAAGCCTGGGGGGGTCACTGCCTCTCACTTCATATCTCCCTTTAGCCCTATATCTCTCTTTGGCCATCAGGGATATGCAGCGGGGGGGGGCCACATCCAAAAGGCCAGCCCCCACAGGGAGGCCGCTCAGAAGGCGGGTGTTGCCCCTCTTGGGGCAAAAACCCTTCTCTATGATTGTTTGGGTCTCAAATTAATAATATTTTTGAGCGCTCAGAGTAAACCGACACAGGCTTGTTCAGCTGAATCAGATACTCCTGTTTATTGACAGAACACGTTCCTTTTTATCTGTTCAGTTTCATATGTTCTGTCACTAAATAAGGTAAAGATTTTCAGTGTATGAAGTAAAGAGGGCATGTGTTTGTAACAACAGGTTAATATGCGTCTTTTACAGAGGAAGTGGTTTCTATTAGAGATGAGCGAACGTGCTCGAAACAAGCACTGTACCGCTTGGCTCCCCTGCGCTCGCAGCCGCTTCCGTCCTCCTCAGGAGGACGGAAGTGGCTGCCTGCGCCCGTGCGAGTGCAGGGGAGCTGAGCGGTACAGTGCTCGTTTCGAACACGTTCGCTCATCTCTAGTTTCTATATGTCTAAAACATCATATATATTTAGCTCTGCTATTTCCTGTAATAAGGTTATCAGAAACATAGAAACTTCTTTCAAATTAATCTTAGGTTCATAAGATGGAGTCCTGATACAAAATGGATTCTCATCCCTCACACCCCCACCGTGGATCAGCGTACGGGGATCACGAGGCCACACCGCACGGGGTTGTCTGGCTGGTGAGGATCTATCTTGAGCAGGGGGGTCCGGGATTTACACCTGCCCAGGGTATAGGTGTGTTTGCACTGTGCACCACGCGGGAGGCGCCACAGGGATGGAACATGCTCAGGGGAGCGGTGGAGGGCAGATGACCCACACATCCCTTGGGCCCGAAGGGGACCTCTCGTGGCGAAACTGCACAACTTCAACCCTACCCGCCGGGTCAAACCAGGCCACATCGATCTGAACATATGTATATCTTAAACGTATACACAATTAGAATTTGCCATGAAGGAGAGAAGGGGACTTTGCCACAAAACAGCAGGGAAACCTTCCAAAGAGGGGAGCGGGGTAAGAGGCCACATCATGCCCCAGCAGAGGCGCACTAAACCCCAGACACCAGCGGGCAGCAGGAGCTGGTGGGGTTTCCTATCCTTCTTCCGCGAGGTGTGCTTTTGGAAGTATACTCCCCGGTGCCCTGCCCGCGCCCTGTGACCGGGAGAAAGGAGCCCCATCCCGTTTCTCTACCTGAAAATGGACATGCCTCCGGTTCTCTGCCCCGTCACCCACATGAGCGCAGGAGATCAAGGACACTTCAAGGAGGGTGGGATTAGGTTGGTCACTCGTGGGTGAAGCCTGCATATTGCCAGCGCGTACATGGAGCTGATGCAGACCGCAGGTGACATGGGGACACCGCTCACAGGTCCACTGCAGCTTCAGACACTCACGGCTGAAGCCTACAAACCGCCAGTGTGCACATGGTGCTGATGCTGGGTATAGGTGACATGGGGACACCCGCTCCTGGCTATATAGCTCAATGGTAGTGGTGACAATAAGCCATTTCTTATGAAACCAAGAAGCACTGAAGTAATTCAATTCTTCATTTATCTATTAAAATAACACGCAGCCACTATGTATGCCCTCTCCCAGGGGTGACCATTTATCCCCCACACACAGGCTTGGCATTGCCATTCTGGTCAGCCTGGCTCTAGTTACCCGCCGACCCACAGGCTATTAGGTGATCAGACTCCATCTTCATGGCCGCTGAGGTTGGACCATTGGTCATCGCTGCTGGAACCGTATCGGGGTGCTGGCAGGCATTCTCCCTTCTTCTCCACTACGTTGAGTTCCATCCGTGGGGCAGCAGCAGCTGGGGTCTGACCCTCCTCACCACCGCCAGACATGCTTACCAGCTTGTAGCCGTGACAGATGTCATCCAACACCTCCCTCTCCGTCATGGCGTTGGTGTGAGCCAGGTACTTGGCGAAAAGAGATTTTTCAGGAACCGTGTATTTGGCAATCGTCCAAGTTTCACATACCTTTCTGACCACCTGACGGAGATATCGGGTAGGTAATACCTATGAAGGAAGGGAATAATAAACTGAACACGGGCGGCAACAGAGAGAGCAGGCAAGGCTACTTGGGCACAACTCACTTCAATTGGTACCTCTTGATGTCTCTGGAGACACTCTGCCTCTTCATTCCCAGTGAAGAGATAAAGAATTTTGCCTTCGGATAGCCCAGGTCACTGTTGGTCAGCAGTGGCCTGACTTTTTCATAGTAGGTGTGGAACCACTGGGGAGAGAATCAGGGTAGAAGAAAGGTTTAGTAGGAGGTGGCAGGAGCACGATACCACCCCAGGACCTGCCGGCAGCATATGCCCACAACACTCACCGACACCTCATCCTTATCCAGGGCAAAAGCAGCAACTGGTTGGGTAGAGGTCTTGTGTTCTCTTACCCAAACCACATATAGCTTTTCGCCTTGGTACTCGTGGTACATCCTCTCCTCCTACTCTGCCGCCTGCAAGGAGAAGGAGGAGACATTGGGAACGGCAAAGGGAGGAAAATTAACTGACGCATCCAAAAGGGAAGCCACTCACGGTCATGCTCACGGCTGAAGATGCTTCAAGACAAGATGGGACTCCAAGTAGTAGACGATTTCCATCTGCTGGCTGGTGGTTGCGCAGCTTTCAACAGAGTATCCCCCACGGGATGACGACTGTAAAGGCCAGTGTCCCGTATTCTCTTCTGGGCAGACCCTTTTACCCCAATGTGAGAGGCAATGGATGATGATGATGGAGAAGAGAGTGAAGAAGCGGAAGAAGGAGTCACGGTGCGCTACCGAGGGCTGGGCGACCCAATGGGAGTATGAAAGAACCTCTCAGCATCATCTGTAGAATCAGTTGCAGGTAATAGACTCACGGTCCCAGAGGGACCCTCCTCTTCATCGCTGCTGATACCGTAAACTGAGAGATGACTGTTGGGGGTGGAAGGCGGAGGATCCTGCCAAGCCTAGGGTAACGAATTATGGCGTTCCTGGGGTGGTGAATCCTTCATGGCCTGTTCTGGCGAACCCTGCCCCGTGTGGACTGGCTGATCCTGCGCTGCACGGGCCGGGGGATTCTGCCCCACCTCGGGTGGCAGATCTGGCCCCACGTGGGTTGGTGGATCCTGCACGGCACCAGGTGGCAGATCCTGCCAGGCGTGGGGCAGTGCATCGCTGGTAGAGGGGAGCTTATCAAATAGCGTGAACCCTCTGTCTTCCAGAAACCACACGGTGTCATCAGTGGATCGGAGTGAAGCAACCTGATGGCAGTACTGCAGCTCCCAATGTTTTTCAGGGAGGTCCCAGACCGGGAGCAGTGCAAGTGGCGGCAGCTTGGGGGATTGCACCAGCAGTGGACCGTGCACAGCACCTGCATTGGCAGCACCTAGGCAGGCAAACTCCCAGCTGGCAGATGCTTGGCCAGCGTCCGCTTCACCCCGCTCATCCCCGGGATCCCATCCGTCAGCCGTACTCACGATTTGCTCCTTCTGGTTGCACGGTTTCTGAGCCAGACCGCTACACGGAGGATACATCATCGCAGACGCCGATCACCAGCTTCACCTCGGAATGAAGAAGATATGGAAAGACCCGCAGTGGATCGGGTGTTCATAAAGAGCTGGAAAGCACCACAATGGCCCAGGTGAATGACAGTCCTGTATGATGGCAGCTATGGTGCCGGCAGCCCACCTGATGGCAGCTCCAGTGCTGCCATCCCATGCGATGGGCAGCTGTGGTCCCAGCAGCCTGCCTGATAGCGGCTCCTGAGCTGCCAAGCCCTTATGTTGGCAGCAAAACAGCTAGCAAACCCCCGTCAGCCCAGGTGAATTATGGCAGCATCACGGATGGTGGCTATGGAGCTTGAAGCCCAAGACCCGCGGACGGAAAAAAAACCCACACGCACACAAACAGTGGGGGGCACAAACCCTGAACAGTGGCCGGTGTGCATAAACAACACCCGCCAACGTGGGATCGAGAGGGATGCGGACACAAACCCAGTAAACCCAGACGTAAGCTCAACCCCCGGCTGGTGGTCTTGGGTGCTGGTAGCACTGGGGCTGGTAGGACTGGTGGGGCTTGGGTGCTGGCAGCATTGGGGCTGGTAGGGCTTGGGTGCTGGCAGCACTGGGGATGGAGGGCGAAACTTAGGTGCTGGCAGCACTGGGGATGGAGGGCTGGCGGGGCTTGGGTGCTGGCAGACCGCGTGGTGGCAGCAGGGATGATAGCAGCCCAAGACTTGACCGTGGACCGGCAAAATATAAAACGAGGGAACACCTCAAATATTGCCTAATGGGTATATACTATCAATGCAACACATCCCATACTGCTCAGTACTGGCCATAGGGAGGACGCAAACCTGTGCACCCAGCCGTCAGCACAGCCCAAATACCAGAGGAGAAAGAGCCGCTAACTGCTTAGCCATTGGTGTCTGGGATCAATAGAGCCCTTTTGGGGCTAGAAAGCAACTATTCTGGGTAGAAATTGCCAAAAAGTGAGCACCCCCAACTGGAAATTAAGTCCAGCGGCACCCTTTGGGGCTAGGGGGACCAAACTTTCAGGGGTTGTAGGGGAGGGTCAGGCCTACAAGGAGATCCCTCAGCCTAGTCCCAGGAACGGCAGGGGGACAAACCCACCTAATCTTCCACAGCAAAGGTGCACCTTTCCTGGAAGTCCCGCCCAGCAGCCCCCTTTGCGGCCTGGAGGTCCAAACTTTTAGTGGTTGTAGAGGAGGGTCAGGCCTAGCCCTCAAACTAGTCCCTGGGACCTTCCTTCCAGGAACGGCAGGAGAAATTGGTAAAAAGGACCTCCCCCATGGAAGTCCCGCCTAGCGGCCCCCTTTGGGGCCAAGGGCCCAAACTTTCAGGGGTTTTAGTGGAGGGTCAGGCCTACAAGGGGAGCCCTCAAACTAGTCCCTGGGACCCTCCTTCCAGGAACGGCAGGAGAAATTGGCAAAAATGACCTCCCCCATGGAAGTCCCACCCAGTGGCCCCCTTTGGGGCCAAAGGGCCCAAACTTTCAGGGGTTGTAGTGGAGGGTCGGCCTACAAGGGGAGCTCTCAAACTAGTCCCTGGGACCTTCCTTCCAGGAACGGCAGGAGAAATTGGCAAAAAGGACCTCCCACATGGAAGCGCCGCCCAGCGGCCCCCTTTGGGGCCAAAGGGCCCCAACTTTTAGAGATTGTAGTGAAGGGTCAGGCCTACAAGGGGAGCCCTCAAGCTAGTCTCTGGGACCTTCCTTCCAGGAACAGCAGGAGAAATTGGCAAAATGGACCTCCCACATGGAAGTCCCGCCCAGCGGGGCCCCTTTGGCCCCAAACTTTCAGGGATTGTAGTGGAGCCTATAAGGGGAGCCCTCAACCTAGTCTCTGGGACCTTCCTTCCAGGAATGGCAGGGGGGCAAACCCACCTAATCTTCCCCAGCAAAGGTGCACCTTTCCTAGGCAGAAATTGGCAGAAAGGACCCCCCCATGAAAGTCCTGCCCAGCAGCAAACCCACCTAATCTTCCCCAGCAAATGTGCACCTTTTCTGGGGAGAAATTGGCAAAAGGACCCCCCATGGAAGTCCCGCCCAGCGGCCCCCTTTGAGGCCGGGGGACCCAAACTTTCAGGGGTTGTAGAGGATGGTCAGGCCTACAAGGGGAGCCCTCAACCTAGTCTCTGGGACCTTCCTTCCAGGAACAGCAGGGGGGCAAACCCACCTAAAAATTTACAAAAAGGACCTCCGCCCAGTGGCCCCCTTTGGGAACAGGGGCCCCAAATTTTCAGGGGTTGTAGTGGATGGTCAGGCCTACAAGGGGAGCCCTCAACCTAGTCTCTGAGACCTTCCTTCCATGTACAGCAGGGGGGCAAACCCACCTAAAAATTGGCAAAAAGGTCCTCTGCCTAGCGGCCCCCTTTGGAGCCAGGGGGCCCAAACTTTCAGGGGTTGTAGAGGATGGTGAGGCCTACAAGGGTGCCGGGCAAACCCACAAAAAAATTGGCAAAAAGGACCCCCGCCAGCGGCCCACTTTGGGGCCAGGGGGACCAAACTTTCAGGGGTTGTAGAGGAGGGTCAGGCCTACAAGGGGAGCCCTCAACCTAGTCGCTGGGACCTTCCTTCCAGGAACGGCAGGGGGCAAAAACTGGCAAAAAGGAACCCACCCAGCGGCCCCCTTTGGGGCCAGGGGTCCCAAACTTTCAGGGGTTGTAGAGGACGGTCAGGCCTGCAAGGGGAGCCCTCAGCCTAGTCTCTGGGACCTTCCTTCCAGGAATGGAAGGGGGCAAAAACCACCTAAAAATTTACAAAAAGGACCTCCGCCCAGCGGCCCCCTTCAGGGCCAGGGGGCCCAAACTTTCAGGGGGTCGTAGAGGACGGTCAGGCCTACGAGTGGAGCCCTGAGCGTAGTCTCTGGGACCTTCCTTCCAAAAACTGGCAAAAAGGAACCTGCCCGGCGGCCCCCTTTGGGGCCAGAGGTCCCAAACTTTCAGGGGGTCGTAGAGGAGGGTCAGGCCTATGAGGGGAGGCCCTGGGATCTTCCCTCGGGGGGGCGAACCCGCCTAAAGAAGCGAAGCGGAGAGAGAGAACAGAGAGAAAAGGGAGAGGACTCTAGAGGCAGGGCAAGAAAGAAAGTGTACTGTGCCAGTTCCGGCCACTGTTCCAGTCTGCCTGCCCAAAAATCCATGGGAGCAGGGAACATGGCATGCACTGGAGACAGGTCTGAACCTGCGGGTTGAGGCAGGAGGACTCAGCCTGCCAATTTGCCTCAGTCTGGTGAGGCATGTGAAAAAACTGCTCCGTCATGTTGAGGAGACTGAACTGGTTGCTGCTGAGGCTTCTGCTGCTTGTGGCGGCAGGTAGGCAGATGGGGGATGAAGCAGGTTTCGGCATTGCGGGCAAAGCTGGCAGAGAATGTACAATCTACTGTTAACCGAGACACGCAGGTAGAATAGAGTCACAGTTAGTAGAAGGAGGAAATTGAGGCTCAGTTGACTCGGTCATATGCTGAGATCAAGGCCTTCAAGGAATGGGCGGCCTCTACTGACATGATGGTAGCCAAGTTAAATGAGGAGGTTGCTGCTAGTTCCTGTTTGATGACTGGCATGCAACACGTCATTAGTAATTTTTCCAAAATGGTGCCGGCCCTTTCTTTCTCCTTAAAGTCAGGGCCAGAATCTCTCAGGTGTGGGAACAAAGGACACATTGCAAGGAATTGCACTTGTGCAAGTAATAGTAATGTGTCCAGCAGTAGAAACCAGGTAACAAATTGTGCAGGGGTCTAGTGCAGTGTAATGCAGCCAATCCATCAGATCCGGACAGGCAGGCAGTGGTTTGTGGACAGGTAACACTGGCACTAGGTTCACTGTGGGGTTACAATGTGCCCCAACTTTTTAGTCCAGACAGGTAACATAGCTCTGATTGAGGTTGGACGCAGAGTGATTGACAACAGAGTTTGGCCTGTATTTTTGTGTTGTGGCGTCCTAGAGAGTCAAGGCATGACCTATACCATGGATTCTACTGGCCTCCACAAAACAGGTTAACAGGGGAAAATCAGCCTGAGTACACATGAGTAAGACAAAGATACAGTGCTATCGAGATCAAGATGGGGCTTCATCTATAGCTCCCCTCGGATATCCTAACCTTAGGATATCCTAAACTTAGGATGGCCATCCTTATCTTTTCGTACAGATGGATGAGGAAGCAGAGGATGCGATCCTCTCATGGTTGGGTGCTCAGACACCAGTGTTGGGATAACAAGGGGTCCTGTGAGATGAAGGTCAGCCCAACACCTTTCTCTAAACTTGGGTCAAGGGTATTGGTGCTGGTGACAGAATGCAACTAATTGCACCGTGAGGGGAGAACTCCCCCGGGAGCGCATGGTATTTTCTTCCATCCTAGGTATGGGTACAATGGTGTAGAAGAGAAGAACCCCAACTATGCTCAGCTAAGACGGTGGATATCCAACCAGATACCCCTGAGAAAGAGAATCAGAGAGAAGCCGAGTCTCCGAGATGACATGGAAAAAGACTCCGCTGTGTCCTAGCTGCTTTGGATACCATCTCGAAAGGGACTTTGCTCTTCAACCTGCCCATCCACCCAGTGATCGTCCTTTAGTATCCGGTTGGTCATACCTTGGACTGTTCTAGAACTGTCATCGACAAACGGGCGAAAGGACTAGCCAAGTGACTACAACAAGGACAGTCAGAAAGTTATATACTAATGAAGTCAGGGGTCAAGGACTTGACTCTGATTTGGTCCTGTGGCCCCTGTGTTACTTTTTTGGTATGTTGAATGTCGATTGTGTACCCACAGACACTCAGGGAAATGTGTGACAGCCTATACTCAGGGAAACTTACCTAATGTACCGCGGTGGGTTACAGTATGGGTGTACTCACATTTGTATCCTAAAGTCGCTTCCCATTGACACGAGGGTCTGTGACCTACCTATGTCTTTAGAGGTGTAGAGAGATATGCCTTGTTGCATGAGTCTCTATGGGCACACACACTAAATTTAATTAGAGTTGAGGGGATTAATTTGTTGTATGTTGTGTGATTGAAGAAAAGAGTAGATCCCCTAAGGATAGGTCCCCCTACTTTCTTAAGGTATTTGCCACTTCAGCCCTAGCAGTGGTAAAGTTCATAAGGGACGGATTGAATGTATGCTAGAGTTAGACAGTGTCCGTTCCTTCGGCCAACTTAGGTATTGTGACATCACTCCTTACTCAAGAAATTCTGACCTGCCTTGTAAAGACCTATGTATCTGTCCATGGGAGAACCTCCTCAACGAGAGATTGTTCAATCAACATGAAAGGAGAAGTATCGGATGAAAGTCATGCCTTCGCTGAAAGGAGGCCATTCCACGGTTGACCGTACCCCACAAAGAAGGAGGTTCTACATGGACTGACCTAGAGTCTGTGAGGGAGAAGCCATCCCAGAGTCTGACCAATAAAAGACGACATTGGGAGTAGCTGATACCTGAAGATCGGTACTGACACATAGCAGAAATGAAAGAGCTTTATTCTGAAGCCAGGAAAGCTCCAGAGAAAGAGCCAGAGAAAGACGAAGACGGCTTATTCTGTGGATGGTGACGTTGGGTTACGGTGAAGGGTAGGGAAGAGGTCATAGCCACGAGGGGTGATGTCTAAGTACATAAGGACCGGATTATACTTCGGTCCATCCTGAACTGTTACCAACAGTGAGTGGGGTTGAGGAGGCAAATACATCCCAAAACTTCCCTCAAACTTTTTTTTCTCTTGCCCTCGACAACAGGGGGATTTTAGAGGGAAGTGGTAAATTTATGCAAATATATGTATATATGTCTCCAGTAAGATACATCTAATATATAAAGCTGAGTGTATGTATGTATGTGTGTATGTGTGTATGTCCGCTAAAGGAATCCGCACTGTCGCAGCTACAATCATGAAATTTGGCACACATGTACATCAGGTGTCCGGGAAGGTTTTCGACCGGGTCTAAACTCTCTAGGATGTAACGTTCCTGAGATATTCTCAAAAAATGCATTAGCCAATAGAAGTCTGGTCACATGACCCTTATTAGCCAATAGAAGCTCATAGGCCCTTAGCCTCCACATACAGACAGTTTCACACCAGGTTTCCATAACAACCCAGCCATTTACCTTCACTGCTGAAGGTCTGCTTTAGAGAGGCAGAACACTGTGGATGACACTGTTAAAGGGGTCTTCCGGTTACCATAAATATACCTTATGTTTTAGACTAACTCATCATCAATCATTACCTCATATCATGTAAATTTCACATATTTACCATTCAGTAGTAACAAAAGATGCTTTCTTCCACTGCTACCCACTGTGTTTCCTCATAAATTACCATAGCATCAACCTGTAATTCAGGCTACCCTCAAAAGAAGGACTTAAAAGCCCCGCCCGAAAGTCCTGCTGAGCCACACTCCTGACTCAGTCAGGCCACGCCCCCTTTCACTCCTTAGCCAACAGGGATTGCAAAAATGAAGGTAAAAATCAACTTCTGTGTAAAAGGAGATATTAATTATTGGTATTTTGGGGCGTACCAATAATTAATATTCATAAATAGGCAAAAACCCGCTTTCGCTAGTTCTGCCTATTTCTCCTACTGCCTACTCTCCTACTGCCTTTCACACGACCTAGAAGGGACTCAAAGTACACGTTACAAAAATTACTATAAAAACACTGCACACTGTATTATAAATAATAACAATATTTATTATTTATTAGCAATACAGTACAATAATCCCTAACTACACTACACAATCCCGTTTAACTCCAACCACGTCACTTACTATTCAATACACACTCACACTTATAACAGCCCTCCCCAACCTAATCTAATTACTGTCCCTAGGAACAAAGGGGTTAAATTACAGTACAATGCAACAGGGGATAACAAGGGGTTTTGGCAGGGAAGGGGTAAATTCAAGGGGATGGTAGAGCAAGGATACAGCAGGGCAGGGGTTAAATGGTAGGGCAAGGGTTAAATCTGAGGGCAAGGCAATCAGGGGTTAATGTAGGCAGGGGTTGGCTCAGGTTCCACAGGGCAGGGGTGCAGGGGTTAATACAGGGATCCGGGTACAGCAATGCAGGGGTTAACTGGGGCTATGGTAGGGATCACAGGGGGTTATTGTCAGGGCTGGGTGTTACAGGGGTAGACTGGAGCAGGGGTCGTTGGTGGTATAGGGCAGGGGTTATTGCAGGGGTTAATGGCAGGGCAGTCTGGGGTAGAGGGTCAGGGGTACTCAGCCAATCCAGGGGGTTAATGCTCGTTTCCAGGGGTGGTCCGCTCGTTGTCCTGGGGATGATCCTCGCTTGGTGAGTTGCTCGTTCGTCCAAGGGGTTAATTCCCGCTTGTAAGCTCGTTGTCTTCTGGGGATGATTCTTGCTGGGGGGGCTGCACGGCTCAACCGAAGAGCGCAGCGCGATCGGGTTATTTAAACCCGGTCGCGCTCGCTCCCGTGCTCCCGCGCTGCCGGCGAGCGAGCGCGCCGGCAGCCGTGTGCACGAGCGCCGGCGCGGTGCTATGACGTCACCGCGCCGGCGCGCGCTGTTTCCCGGGCGGAGGATCTCTTTGATCCTTCGCCTGGGGAGCGCTTTGTATCTCCGGCGCTTGTAATTACAAGCGCCGGAGGTACGCGCCATGCAGAGACAGGGAAACCTATTGTTTCCCTGTCCTGTTAATTGCCCCCAGCAGCGCTGAGGGTAATTAACAGAAGGGACAGAAGATCATATCGATCTTCTGTCCCTTTGAAGTACCTGGGACTGGACTAATTAGTCCAGTCCCATGTCTCCAGCTATCCCCAGCAGATGGCCATTGTCCATCTGCTGGGGGCTATGGGGGGGGGGGCACCCTGGCTATGACATGTATATAGATACATGTACATAACTGGGGATCATGTACATGCATCTATATACTTCTGGAGGATATTAGGGGTATTATAAAATGGGGCAATAAGGGGGCATAAACAGGGCATTATTATATATGTATAAAGGGGGTAATATATATACATATATATATAGGATATATATATAAGTATATAGATATAGGTGCATGCTACTGGGGCACATATATAGGTGCATGCTACTGGGGGCACATGCACACATATCTATATATATATACATATATATAGAGCACCTGGTGGATATACACATCCACCAGGGCTACAGGCCTATGACACTGTGGGGCCACAGACCCTCAATTTGGGGCCACCCATATATGTATATACATAGGGGTATATACATATATTATAGGCTGTACCCACACTTCCTTCTACAATCCCCCTGTTGTCGGGAACACGACAAATTTTTTGGGGAAGTGTGGAGATCTATCTGCCTCCCCCCCACACACAATGGATACCAATTCAGGATGGACTGAAGAATGATCCGGTCCTTAGGTACTGAGACATCACCCCTCGTGGTTACGCGACCTCTTCCCTGCCCTTCACTGTAACCTGACGTCTCTGTCCACAGATCAAACTATCCTCGTCTTCTCTCGGTATCCCACACCAGCGTCTCCCTCGGTCGTCTTTAGTTGTTCGGACTTCTGGGATGGCACACCACTGTCTCTAAGCTTCCGCTACTCCCACAGTCTTCTTCAAGTGGTCCGACTTTGGGGATGGCTTCACCCTCACATCTGGGTAGTGATGGTCTTTAAGCCTCAGCTCTTCCCACTGTCGTCTTTTGTTGATTGGACTCTGGGATGGCTCTACTCGCGATCTTCAGGTGGTGTCGGTCTTCCAGTATCAGCTGCTCCCACTGCCTTCTCTGTGTCGATTAGACTCTGGGACAGCTTCACTCTTCATCTTCTAGGCCGATCCACGTAACACAGGTGGACTGGCCTCCTTTAGTACTTTTCTCCCGACACCTTTTCATCTTGCTTGTAGATTCTGTCTTTGAGGAAGTTCTTTCTTGGACAGAAACGCAGGTCTTTACAAGGCAGGTCAGACTTTCTGGGATGTGAGGTGATGTCAAAGTACCCAATTCTACCTGTGGGAATGAACACCGCACTAACTGTCATTCAGTCCATCCCTTATGAACTGTACCATTCATAGGGTTGGAGTGGCAAATGTTTTAGAGAAGGGACCTGTCCCTAACGAGCCCTATTCTTTTCCCCACACACATACGGAAAACCACATGTAAACCCATCCCCCTAAATAGCAAATAATATACATCAAATGCATATAATATACACTACTATGGGGTTTCAGGATGATGATGGTACTACATCCTGAACCCTCATAGGATCAAATGTAGTCCCTGGCTCCAGGACTTCACAGGAGTTATGTCCTGAGCCATCTTCTCCGGTCATCTTCGTGATGTTTTATCTGGTTCTGGGGTGATAGTTCACAAGTCTCTTGCACAGTCCCATCCAGAACCAGACGAACCATCACCGGATTCATCAAAAAGAAATGACGTGACCTTTGCTGAACCGTCATTCCCACCGAGACACATCCGTCTTCTTAGTCTATCAACGCTCCAGCCGGATCTTCGTTCTTGTAGACTCCTGAAGATCTCGGAGCCTCTAACAAGAGTTGAGCGGGATCCTCTGGAGCCAAACGATAGTGTCGGGGAGGGACCATCCAGTTCCTTCCTTGTCATCCTCTGGGTACTTCCTTATCGTCCTATGGTATTATTCCTAGGATAGAAGAAAATACCCAGCGCTCCTGAGGGATTTCTCCCCTCATGGTGCATTTAGTGGCATACTTCCAGCACCAATACCCCTGACCCAGGTGTGGAGAAAGGTATTGGGCTGACCTTCATCTAACAGGACCCCTCGTTATCCTAACACTGGTGTAAGAACACCCAACCTTCAGAGGATCCCATCCTCTGCTGCATATCCCTCTGAACCAACAGATAAGGATGACCACCCTAATAGGTTAGGATCACCGAGGGGAGCTGTGGACGAAGCACCATCTTTTTTCATGATGACACGGCATCCCTGTCTCACTCATGTGTTTCCAGTCTGACTTCCCCCTGTTATCCTGTGCTGTGGAGGTCAGCAATATCCGTGGCAAGGATCTTGCCTTGGCTCTACAGGACTCCACAGCACAAAAACACAGGCCACACTCTGTCGTCGACCACCCGGCGTCCAATCTCAGTCAGAGCTATGCCGCCTGTCTGGACTAGGAAGTGATTGCACAGTGCAACGTCACACTGATCCGTATGCCCATATTGCCTGTCCGCAATCCACTCCCTGCCCCGATCAGAGCATAACACAGCCCCACTGAAAACCCTGAGCAGAACAGTGCTACCTGTCTCGATCTGAGGTCCTGGCTGCCCAGAGTAATCATCACACTGCACCGTGTACCGATGTTACCTGCTCGCAAACCAACACCTTCCTCAGTCCACAGTATAGCACTGCTCTACCCACAGTAGACACCAGAATGAACCAAAAACAGACGCGACCGGACTCATAGCAGGGGATGCAAATTACAAAAATCAGCAAAGCTGAACACACATGTACACCAGGACTACCGCCATCAACATTGAAACATACAAACAGGTAACACAGGACACGGACATACACAGGGAACGAACGATGTAACAAATAGCACAGGGGTATCAAACATTCTCTAGCCTATATTGGCCATTTTGACCCCTCAGCACCTGATGAGGCATCCGCTGAGTGGTGACTCTTTTATGGCCAATCTGACTAGTCCCAACTGTACAGTCTGTTACCGGGATTGTCTTACTGGACACACTGCAATGACTTGCAATGTGTCCTTTGTTCCCATACCTAAAACACCTAATTTGTCTTTGTGTCCTATCCTTACCTGTCCTGCAGTGTTTCGCTATATGACCTAAGCCAGTACATGCAAAACACCTGATGTCCGCCCTGCATGGCTTAGGTCTGTCCACACTGCAGTCGTGCTCCCTTCTCCTATACTGTTCCATTCTCAGGGACGCACTTCTCACAGTATTTCTATTACAAAAAATTGTTGGACTCTTTTTTTCTATCTGAACAGGCTCAAATTTAGGTATATTTGGCCTGTTACAGATATCTCTCCCCCCTTTTTGCCCTGAAGAGGGCAAAATTTTTGGAGAGTCTGGCCCTGTCTTTACAGAAAAAAAAAGGGCCGGTACCAATTTTGAAAAATTATTGATGACTTGTTGCATGCCGGTCATCAAGCGAGACCTTACAGCAACCTCATCATTTAGTTTGGCGAGAGTCGCGGCAGTAGAGGCAGCCCGTTCCTTGAAGGCCTTGATCTCAGCATAAGACTGAGTCAACTGAGCCTCAATTTCCTCCTTTTGCCTCTGCACCTCTACCAACTGTGACTCTATTTTAGCCACTTGCGTCTCTTGGTCAGCAGAAGACTGCACATTCACTGCCAGCTGTGTCCGCAATGCCGAAACCTGCTGCACATTACTGGCACAGCACTGGCAATGAATGGTCGGAGGAAATGTCTCCGCTGACTGAGAAACTAGCGCAACATGCTCTGGCTTCCAAATGCTATCCTCAAATGTGTGCACAAGTTTGGCTAGCATTTGAAGTTGTTTTGTTGCCTTGTTAAGTACAGTCCGTTTATTCACACAAAGCTTGTCATAACTACATGCTTGTGTTAACAAATCAGACCACAACATTTCTGTGGAAGTGTATGAGGTGGGGAGGATGGAATTGAAGGTGCTATTTTTTGCTAGGTGTAACAGTGTGGAGAAGTCCATACTCACTTTTTTGGAGGTCGCCATCTTCTCTGGAGCTGGTCCCAGTTGTCCTTTGGTTGCTGCCTGGAGAAGGTCCTGTAGTATCCGGAACGCCTTCTCCCGTCCAGCTGGACTTCTTTGGTTCAGTCCACCGACGATGGTCCTCTCTTGGTGATAGTATGGATCTTCTTCCTTGGCTCCCTTGTACGTTGTTTTTTTCTCAGTCGTGTAAGTGCAACAGAAAAACAGTTAAACACAAATTAAAACCAAAAGATCTAGGTTCTTTTGCGAAAGATCTTGCACCGTATTTAGCTTTGACTTGAGAAATCGCGTTACCTGTCCAAATTACCAGGCCCTTGGACGCACAGAAACCACTGTCCGCGTCCCTATTGCCTGGCTAATTCACAGAATAAGCGACTTCCCTATGTTGTTGCTAAATACGGATACAAAGTCCACGCAAGGGGCCCTGGCTCGCCAATATAAAAGGAGATATTAATTATTGGTATTTTGGGGCGTACCAATAATTAATATTCATAAATAGGCAAAAACCCACTTTCGCTAGTTCCGCCTATTTATGCCTAAGTAAATCTCCTACTGCCTTTCACACGACCTAGAAGGGACTCAAAGTACACGTTACAAAAATTACTATAAAAACACTGCACACTGTATTATAAATAATAACAATATTTATTATTTATTAGCAATACAGTACAATAATCCCTAACTACACTACACAATCCCGTTTAACTCCAACCACGTCACTTACTATTCAATACACACTCACACTTATAACAGCCCTCCCCAACCTAATCTAATTACTGTCCCTAGGAACAAAGGGGTTAAATTATAGTACAATGCAACAGGGGATAACAAGGGGTTTTGGCAGGGAAGGGGTACATTCAAGGGGATGGTAGAGCAAGGATACAGCAGGGCAGGGGTTAATTGGTAGGGCAAGGGTTAAATATGAGGGAAGCAAGGCAGGGGCCTGGTTTGTAGGGGTAGTGGCAGGATCAGGGGTATATATTGTAGGGGTGGTGACAGGATTGCAGGGGTTGTGGAGCAGGGGTTCAGGGAAAATAGGGCAGCTGGGGTATTGCAGGGGTTACAGGGAAAGCATTGGTGGTTCAGGGGTATGGGCAGGAAACACCAGGGGTTGCAAGGGACACAAGGGGTTAATATCCAGGGGTTTCAGGGGACACAAGGGGTTAATATCCAGAGGTTGCAAGGCAATCAGGGGTTAACATTGGTGGTTCAGTGGAACCAGGGTTACTCAGCCTATCCAGGGGTTAATGCTAGTTTCCAGGGGTGCTCCGCTCGTTGTCCTGGGGATGATCCTCGCTTTACTTGCTCGTTGCCTTCTGGGGGAGATTCTTGCTTGAAGGGATGCATGGCTCAACCGAAGAGCGCAGCGCGATCAGGTTATTTAAACCTGGTCGCGCTCGCTCCCGTGCTCCCGCGCTGCCGGCGAGCGAGCGCGCCGGCAGCTGTGTGCACGAGCGCCGGCGCGGTGCTATGACGTCACCGCGCCGGCGCGCGCTGTTTCCCGGGCGGAGGATCTCTTTGATCCTCCGCCTGGGGAGCGCTTTGTATCTCCGGCGCTTGTAATTACAAGCGCCGGAGGTACGCGCCATGCAGAGACAGGGAAACCTATTGTTTCCCTGTCCTGTTAATTGCCCCCAGCAGCGCTGAGGGTAATTAACAGAAGGGACAGAAGATCATATCGATCTTCTGTCCCTTTGAAGTACCTGGGACTGGACTAATTAGTCCAGTCCCATGTCTCCAGCTATCCCCAGCAGATGTGCCATTGTCCATCTGCTGGGGGCTATGGGGGGGGCACCCTGGTTATGACATGTATATAGATACATGTACATAACTGGGGATCATGTACATGCATCTATATACTTCTGGAGGATATTAGGGGTATTATAAAAGGGGGCAATAAGGGGGCATAAACAGGGCATTATTATATATGTATAAAGGGGGTAATATATATACATATATATATAGGATATATATAAGTATATAGATATAGGTGCATGCTACTGGGGGCACATGCACACATATCTATATATGTATACATATATATAGAGCACCTGGTGGATATACACATCCACCAGGGCTACAGGCCTATGACACTGTGGGTCCACAGACCCTCAATTTGGGGCCACCCATATATGTATATACATAGGGGTATATACATATATTATAGGCTGCACCCACACTTCCTTCTACATTCTGTCAGCTGCAGGGGTGGGAGGGTGACATTCTTCCTGCAGCTCATGCTCAGACTGCACAGTGCTACTGTCTGAAAGTGAGCTGTTCAAAAGGACATCCCTGTGTCCATCCAGGCCCTCCGCATGATGGAGGACAGAGAGTCTGAAAGCCAGACTGTCTGGAATAAAAATGGACCCCTGGCCAACCTAGGGGCAGGCTGCTGTGGTGGTCACATTTAAAGGGGAGTGCACTGTGGATGTAACTGTTAAGGGAGCAGACTGCTGTGGAGGTCACTGTTAAAGGGGCAGCGGGGTACTGTGAGGTCACTGTTAAGGGAACGGGGTACTGTGACAGTCACTGTAAAAGGGGTAGTCGCTGTGGAGGTCTCAGGAATAGTGGAGGTCAGTTAAGGGGACTGTAACATGTGGTCAGTGTTAAGGGGTGGGTTCTGTAGGGGTCACTTAAGAGGTTGGGCCCCTGTGGATGTCACTGACAGGGGGTGAGGTGCTGTGGAACTCACTGTTAAAGGTGCAGGCTGCTGTGAAGGTCAAAGTTAAGGGGGTGGGCTGCTGTGGAGGTCCCATTTTAAGGAGACGGGTCACTGTGGGGAGAGTCAGTGTTAAGGGGTGGGAGCTGTGGAGGTTACTGTTAAGGAGGCGGGGTGCAGTAGAGGTCACTCTCGATATCTTTTAATGACACACACATAAAAATTAAATGAAATATACCCGGGCGAAGCCGGGGCCTTCTGCTAGTATACATATATTATTGCCCCTGAATGGCCAGTGGGGGTGTATGTTCGCCTTATAAATATACATCCCATGTAATTAATGTGTATATCTATAATATCTAAATTATGGGTCTATATTAAATATATATATATACACACACACACATACATACCCCTGTAATTTATATGCATATTTATATATACTTATATGCTGCCAGTAATGCCTTCAATCATGGGTGCCCCCTTTCCCCCTAGCTGCTGAATCCTCCTGCAGGCACATGTCTGTGTGGGAGAGAAGGAACCATGAGGAGTGGTCTGTGTGAGAGAGGGGGAACTATGGGGAACGGTCTGTGTAAGAGGGGGATCTATTGGGAATAGTTTTACTTTTAGTCTCCTTTTTAGTCCTTTTTATTTCCATTTTAGTCTCTGCAGTATATTGGAGGAGGCTACACTAACGTATCTGTAGATTTTATATCCTAGTGACTTCAGGACCTTTGATGATGTGATCAGTAAATGAGGG